>BPVZ01000022.1:176081-186192 GCA_020521535.1 Rubroshorea leprosula
ATCCTAGATGAAGATCGCATCTAAGGAAGAAGGAGAAATGAAGACCACATCTTAGAAGTCATATCCTAGATGAAGATCGCATCTAAGGAAGAAGGAGAGATGGAGACCGCATCTGGCAAAAGATAAGATGATGACCACACCTTAGAAGTCACATCCTAGATGAAGATCGTATTTTGCAAAGGATAAGATGAAGACTGCATCTAAGGAAGAAGGAGAGATGAAGATTGCATCTCACATAAGATAAGATGAAGACCGCATCTTAAAAGTTACATCCTAGATGAAGATTGCATCTAAGGAAGAAGGAGAGATGAAGACCGCATTTTGCAAAAGATAAGATGAAGACTGCAACTTAGAAGTCGCATCCTAGATGAAGACCGCATCTAAGGAAAAAGGAGAGATAAAGACCACATCTAAGGTAGAAGGAGAGATGAAGACCACATTTCACAAAAGATAAGATGAAGAACGCATCTTAGAAGTCACATCCTATATGAAGCCCGCATTTAAGGAAGAAGGAGAGATGAAGACCACTTCTTAGAAGTCACATTCTAAATGAAGATCGCATTCTTGGAGAAGTAGAAATGAAGATCACAAGGAAGGCAATGAAGCTTTCACTCATAAATAGTTTTCAAAACTTAAAATTAGGTTATTCTTTTATTCTTTACTCTTCTTTTTTTTTACAAAAAAATAAAGTAAAAGGGGCAAACTGTCATAACTCAATTTTTATTGAGGGAGTAAATGATAAAATTAGAAGTCAATGAACTATTTTTGTAAAGCTGGAAACTTGAAGGGGTTAAGAAGAGGAAATGGCAAAATAACGTCGTTTTGCCAATAATTCTTCCCCGCACTTTTGTTTTATACAATAATTCTTCCAAAGTGCCAACGACAATTGACGATAACTGAAATTGATGAGATGAAGATTCCCGCATGAAAATGATTCAAGATTCAGTAGCAAATGATCCAAAAACATTGGCAATTATTTCACCAAAGCCAAAATATGACAGAAAATAAGAAAGCTACACAGCTATCTCCTTTTACACAACTTCTCTTCTTTAGCTCTCTTAAGATAGAAACCTTTTTTTCAATAGCCAAATACGAGCTAAAAAAGACTAATTGAAATGTTCCTAACGAATTTTATGTATACTTTGATTAATTAAAGGTGTTTTAGTTCCTCTTTCACCCAAATAATTTTTAATTTTTTTTATAAGCGTGAACTACTAAAGATATTTGTTTCCTTTTTATTTCAAGTTTGTTTTGAAAAAAAAATTCTTTCTGACTACTACCAATATATTAAGCGATTGATAAAAACATCTATGATTACTACATTTCTTTTAATGAAAATAACTCTTACAAGCAGTTGTGTACATACATTGAAGATATGGTGAAATACACTAGAATCCATTTTAGGCATTATTGGTGGTGAGGGGTCCATTCCAGCTAATTGCCACAAACTATAAGCTTACTGTATCTTCGTAATTTAATTAAAATAATTGTGGTTTAGTTGACAATGAGATTTGTTTTTCACTTTATCTATTGAAGTTCAATTTCTTAAAAAGGTAAATAAAATGATAATTTTTCATAAATTCTCTAATTTCAGTATAAATGACTTGGTTTTTATGAGACCAAAATCTTTATAAATTTTTTAGTTTTAGTAGGAATGGTTTACCCTTAATCAAATCAAGAAAAAATTATTCTTGAAACACGCACATATTGGGCCAAAAACACCCTACTTGCTAAACCAAAAAAAAAAAATTCTAATTAAAATTTTAAAACCATTTGATTGCTTTGCTTTTCTAATGGGTCTAAATTAAACTGTCTCTGACCTTAATATAATAGTGCTCACATTCATTCATAATAATAAACAATAATAACATAGTTATAATTCTCTCCTATGAATACGTTACTAAAGAAATATATAATTTTATGAGTAAGTTTTAGAATAAAAAAATAATTATATAATAATAATTATAAAATTATAATAATATGTTATAATTATATTATTTTTTATAATAAATTTGTTTTTTCTAAAAAAATAATAAATTTGTCTTTAAGTTCTTTCATTATTAGTACCGCTTAGTCTGGTACCACTATTCCACTGCCGCTACAGTATATTATCCGGGATTGTGATTGTACAACTAACTGAGTTCAAACTTCAAACATCGACAATGCCAAGGACACAAACTTCTGTGGAAGTTAAACTCAAAAGGATGAACACAAATAGACCGAAACAAAAATGTATTCTTTCTGAGAAGGATTTAAGATTGTGAATGTGTGGTCATGGCATTACCTTAGAAGTAAGTACGAAGTAATAAGGAAGAACATACGGTAAGCGCTAGGAATGTTGACCCCGGGGTCAAATTTTCAAGCCTCAAAATAATATATTATAATTTTAAAAATTAATTTTTATATCATAAATTAAATAATATTTAAAGAGTTTTCATATCACAAAATCTATTAATAATAGAATTTACACTAAATGTTTGAATAATTTTCTTTTCAATGTAAATAATCAAAGAATTTGAAAGAAATTTATCTTCCATTTTGTTATGAAGCTTTATTTTCACAATTTTCATAACAAAAAATGCTCTTTTTTTTGTTGTTGTTGTAGAATCTGAAAGAGTAAGTACCATAATAATTAACTTATAAATAAGACTATAGATTTCTGATTTCTTATCTCTACGAGTCATTGACATAGTTCAGAAATGTTTGATAAATTTTGAAAACCTTACTCATAACTTGTTTCAATCTCATGATATCGAAACTCTGTTGTTAACTGAAGTTTCTCTATCTCTAAAAAATTGAGGATAATATTTTTTTTATAAACTTACAAATATTATCAATATTAAAACTTTGCACCCATTTCTATGATCCAAAGTACTACTAAAAGTCAATAGTTCCGTTGCATTTTCATTAAATCTACCATTCAATTCTTGCAATGGGAAATCCACTGCAACCTAGAAAATATTTATTTGATAATAGTGCTCAATAGTAATAATATCTTGCTAATGACAAGCACATCCTTCTTGTGCAACATATGTAGCAAACATGTCAGCAACATCCATATTATTATTTTTATAAAATAATTTACCTTTTCAAGTAAAGAATCTCACTCAGTTTTTTTGAGTTGTTGAATGAGAGTCTTCGTTGATTTGACAAGGTTTAAGGCATTCAAAATATCTTAAGATTTACACTGTAGAGCTTGACAAAGCACATTAGTGATCTCCATGCATTATATCCTATAAATAAAAAGAGAAACATATATTAGTTACCTTTGGAATTTTCTTTTAAGATGTAGAATTTAGATAAATTTTAGAGATTTTAATGTGTTATGTTACCTTATAATTAAAATACTAAAACATATTTAGTAACAAGTATGGGACAAAAGTTTAAACTAAAATAAAAGAAACTTATAATTTGTGGTCCCATTCATTAGTCCAAAAAAGACTAAGAGAAAGAGAGTATCTCTTACTCTCTGTACTCCACTTCATCGTCCATTGGTGACCAGTCCCTTCAATTATAGCAATAGCAGAAGGTCGAGATTGCAGTGTTTCTTTCTTTGATTCCAAAAAACTAAAAAGAGAATGGACTATTTTTAGTAGATAAGAAATTTAAAAGCATAAAAAACAATTTTGATTTCATTGATTTAGTACCTTGATTTGACAGCTCGATTTCCTGAATTTTTTTTTTGACAAAGACAATAATTAGTAAATTAGTTTTATTAGTTGTTAATAATTGAAAATTCGAACTCCAGATTTAATAAACATTTCATCTCTCTTGATGAGACGCGCAGCTCATCGATCCACTTGGTGGAATTCCTCGATTCCCTGAATTGTTTTTTTCTTTTTAAGTTGAATTTTGAGCGCAGACACAGAGCCAGTAGGTCGTGACAGTTGTACGAATAGCATAAAAAATTGGGCTTTTTTTTTTTTCAAAGTTAAAGTGGTAATTGATTTTTAATAGGTTTTTGAAACCTAAATTATAATTGGACTTGTGATTAGAGCCCACCATTTCAATGGGTAATTTTTTTTTAATTTTATGTATTTTAATAATTAAAAATAAAATATTTAAAATTTAATGATTAAAATTAATCAATTAATATATAAATTAATTGGCTTTTTAAAATCCCAAGGGAGGCCACCCAGGTCTCCAAGTGGATCCGCCCCTGGTCATGGAATTACCTTGGAAGTAAGTATGAAGGAACAAGGAAGAACACGATGCTTGAATTGTTGAATTTGTGGTGTCAAAGCTGCAACAGTTGCAGCAAATGAAATGAGGTGAGAGTTGCACGGACATCAGCAACAACATGACAGCCACATGGAGTTGCACAAAATTACTGCAAATTTTTTTAATGTAATCTTACTTGAAATGTTTGATAAATTTTTTTTTGTATTAAATAAATATTGGTTAAAATTTTGTTATAAATAAAAAAATATTAATAGAAGAAAATGAAATTTTACCTCCCAATAAGAGGAACTCCGGGTATCTTTTCCTTCTCTTCCAAATTCTCTCTCCACACTTTCCAAAAAATCCCAACATGAATCGTTATCAATCAATAATCACAGGAATCCTTGTCAGTTATTGAATGAGGAAATTATCTAGGCTATCAAAATTTGGGCTGTGCTGGTGTCATTAATTCATTATATAAAGAACCATTGCATTCCTCTATTGTGGCCCAATGGTGGCCATTGTTGTCTAAAAGAGCAACCGGTGAAATGCACTCTTGATCCCAAGTTGAATTTTTTTTAGAGCAGATTCTAACCTATTAATCTAACAAAAAAAAAAAAAACCATTAAGACCCTCATTCATCAAAACCAATAGACCAACATAATCTTGTTTCTTACTCTGTTCTTACTGAATTCTGTCCAAGATGAAGCCATTGAAGCTTAAGCTTCTTGAAATTTCTCTGTTTTTTGTGATTCTATGTTTCACAAACGTGATAGCAGAGCAACACAGAAAAACTTACATAATCCACATGGACAAGACTAACATGTCGGAGAGCTTCACCGACCATCTCCAATGGTATGATTCATTGTTGAAATCTGCTTTAGACTCTGCATCCATGCTTTACATTTACAGCAATGCAATCCATGGCTACTCCACGAGGTTAACGGCTGAGGAAGCCAAAGCACTCGAAGAGTAGCAAAGGATTCTCTCTGTAATTCCTAAATTAAGATATGAATTGCATACTACTCGAACCCCGGATTTCTTGGGTTAGGAAAGGGTAGTGCGGCATTCCCTATGTTTGAGTTGGCAAGTGGTGTGATTGTCGGTGTGCTGGACACTGGTGTTTGGCCGGAGCTAGAGAGTTTCAATGACGAAGGGCTTGGGCCAGCACCGAAAAAGTGGAAAGGCGAATGTGAAGTGGGAAAGACCTTCAAATCATCCAGTTGCAATAAGAAACTGATTGGTGCGAGGTATTCTTCAAAAGGGTATAAAGGAGCCGTCGGACCTATTAACGAAACTGTCGAATCAAAATCGCCTAGAGATGACGATGGACATGGAAGTCACACCTCAACAACGGTAGCTAGATCGGCTGTTTTTGATGCTAGCTTATTTGGTTTTGCTTCAAGGACGGCACGAGGGATGGCTACAAAAGCTCGAGTAGCCATTTACAAGGTGTGCTAGCTCGGCGGCTGTTTTGGGTTTGATATTTTAGCCGCCATGGACATGGCAATCCAAGACGGCATGGATATCATGTCCTTGTCCCTTGGTGGAGGAGTATCAAAGTATTACAAGGGCATCATCGCTATCGGAGCATTCTCGACGATGACACACGGAATTCTTATATCTTGCTCAGCTGGAAATGGTGGGCCTTACTCAAGTAGTTTGTCTAATGTTGCACCATGGATAACTACAGTAGGTGCCGGACCTTTGGACCGTGATTTCCCTGTCTCTGTTACTCTAGGAGACGACCAAAAATATTCGGGTGTCTCACTTTACAATGGAAAGACAATATCGAATTCCATGGTGCCAATTGTTTATGCCACCAACGTGAGTAGTTCAAGCAGCGGCAGCTTTTGCTTCCTTGGAACCTTGATTCCCACTAAAGTTGTTGGAAAAATCGTGGTATGTGATCGAGGAGGCTCAAGGGTGAGGAAGGGATTTGTTGTGAAGGAGGCTGGCGGAGTTGGGATGATTTTAGCAAACACAAAATTTTTCGAGGAAGAGCTTGTTGCCAATGCACATATCTAGCCTTCATTAGCAATTGGGGAAAAAACTGGAGATGCTATCAAGAAATACATCTCTACTGAAGCTAATCCAACGACCACAATTGGCTCTGGGAGCACAGAGTTGGGCGTTTAGCCATCTCCGGTGGTGGTAGCATTCAGTTCAAGAGGTCCAAACCCAATCACATTAGAGGTACTTATATCGGACATTATTGCACCGGGAGTCGAAATATTGGCTGGGTGGTCTGGGGCCATTGCTCCAAGTGAATTGGAAGAGGACAAAAGGCGGGTAAAGTTCAATATCATTTTAGGCACATTAATGTCTTGCCCACATGTAAGTGAGATAGCCGCTCTCCTCAAGGCTGCCCATCCGAAGTGGAGTCTAGCAGCCATTAGATTTGCCCTCATGACCACTGCCTACTCAGCATACAAAAATGGCAAAAGCATCCAAGATGTTGCCACCAGACAACCAACGACACCATTCGCTTACAGTGTAGGGCATGTGGATCCGGTAGAAGCCTTTGATCCTGGCCTTATTTATGACACCACTGTTGATGACTATCTTGACTTCCTTTGTGACGTGGGCTACACATCAAGTCAAATCAAGTGAGTCACAAATAGAGACTTCACCTGTGATTCAAGCAAAAACTACTCACTAGCAGATTTAAATTATCCATCCCTTTCAATTCCTCCTCAAAGTGCTTCAGGAAAGAAGGGTGGTACTAGTGTCACAAGCATATTGAAATATTCTATAACTCTGACTAATGTAGGTTCACCTGGAACATATGAGGTTTCAGTGGTTTCACAGACAAAAGCAGTGAGGATCTTGGTTGAACCAGCATTGTTGAGTTTCAGTAAAAAATACGAGAAGAAGAGCTATACCGTAACTTTCACTGCTGGTTCCATGCGATCTGGAACAGCCAGCTTTGCTAGTCTGGTATGGTCAGATGGGAAACACACTATAAGTAGCCTGATGGCTTTCACTTGGAAATGATAGTGATGGCAATTGGAATAGGTCAACAGCTGATGACTCTCCAAATACTGAGACTGTAAAGAAGTCTTATTATTATTATTATCATCATTTTATTTTTTATTGTACTCTTTTCTCTTCACAAAGGAGCAACCGTGCAACCAAAGCTAGTCGTGTGTGTAACAAAACGTACTCCTCCAAAATCAGGGACAAGAAAAACTTAAAAAAGGGGTTGGGGGATTGGGGTTGCAAATAATTGTACAATAAGCCATGTTAGGGACTGGCATGTGAATTTTAGACTAAATTCCTACTATTTGTACTTAGACTGGCATGCGAATTTTAGACTAAATTCCTAGTATTTGTACCTAGACTTGCATTAAATTCTGATCTTTCATGGTTACTAATTTCATAATTTGTACTTATAAGAAATCAAGGAATCAAGGATTGTTAATGTACTACATAATTTTGAGTCTCCTTCGTTAGTGCGTATAGCAGTAGCCAGTAGAAACAAATATAAGGAATAACAGTGACTAAAGATATGATTATGGACATATGCTTGGGGGATGTTGGAAAACTCAGACGCAAAGAATAAAGCGACAAGCTAAATTTCACCAACATATAATCATTTTTAAAACAAAGCAAAGCACAGATTAAATTGAAAACTGTCTACCATTCAACAACAGCTATTAATGTATCTCCTACAAATCATGTCAGTTTATAGCGCGTTTCAAGAGACGTGACTCCAATAGCATGTATTTGTGTTGCAGTATTATGCATCTAGAATGTCAGTAGAAGGGACATATCAAAGGATGAAAATAGGAAGCTTCTCCTTAAGGAGCTAGTAACTCTATTTACAACTGTAAGTTATTGCAAGATCAGTTGAGCAACTAGTGATAAACTCAGTACTTGTATGGTTGTCTAACAGGCCGATGCTCCTTGTGCCTTTCGGGACTTGTATATCATTCATCCAGAAGGCTGCATCACATTCTTTGCAAAAAAAGATCGATAATAGATAACAAAAGACATCTCATAGTTACTTGACACTAGCATTCCGCAGTTCCGATTCTAACATTGCAGATATGCCAAAATCATTCAAAGTACCGTTGAGACTAACAAACAAGAAGGTAATATGTATCAAGCTGCCAATACTTATGTCTCACACCTTGCCAAACGTCTTCTCTCAAGCAATCCTTACAGGCAGGGGGATTAATTGTGTTGAGTAGCCCAAATTCTCAAGCTCTAGTGAAACTAGATGGTAGTAAACAACAGGGAAGAATGCATTGTCTCCACAAAGGCCATTGAAGAATGAGTGTATTCCTCCAGGCTTCAATAGCTTAGGAAGATGACGATGAAGCTCCCAAAGATCTTCATAATATTCTCCACATGTGTCGAGGAAAACACCTAAATGGATTGAAAGAGTAAGAAAATATACTCCTTCAAATGAAATAAACCCCATGCTAGGAAATGCCAACTTTAGCATTTAAAAATGTAAAGTAAATTTTAGAGTAGTGAAGTCGGTTTCTTTATGGTTCTTTTAGCTTTGATAGATGGCAAAAAAAAAAAAAAGGGTTTTTAGCGTTCAACAGAACTTATTCTGAGTGCACAGCAAATGGCTTTCAAGATATGAAGTGCTTCTAGAGGAAAAATTCAACTAATTTTAAATTACAATCATAAGATTTGAGATGCGAAAGAAAGTGTACTGCCATAAGATTCGAGTTGAGAAAGAACAACTTGCCAACGGCCTAATACTATTTAAACATTATCTTTCTCAACCAGCCAGTGCAAAGCATGCATTCATAGACCCTTGGATGGGCCTCTACAATTGTGTGTGTGGCTGGAGCATACTGTTGAATGGCTATATCAACAAGGCCCATTCCAAATCCAATGTTTAGCATATGACCACCTTCAGAGCAAATAGCTTTTGCGCTATTCATCCATGTGGCTCCAATGGCTATGCTTATCTTTGAGAAGCAAAGTGAAGGCACTCCCGGGAGGTATAACGTTTGAGTCTTAGAATTAATAATTCTCCTTTTTTTAACAGTAGACACTAAAATTATTAGTGTAATTATTGTTTTCCAAAAAAAAGAAGTGTTTGCATGAGCTTCCATCAAAGGTTTCTCCTAAGCCATATCATGACATCGTTGCTATTTGATTTGAGTACTCCAACAACTTATCCTCACTAAAAGAAACCCTATCTCCCCAGTAAGCATCATTAGAATCACCATCCTTTTCTACTTTCCTCGCAATGGTTCTCAAAATCAACTCAGCTTGAATTCCTGCTCAAGTAAAGAGACTTAGTGATCCATATAGAAGACTCATTTTCCAGGAAGGCAACAAGCCCAAACCAACCATATCAAACATTATTGAATACATATATGTATAATTAGCAACCATAAATAAACTATAATTGATGTGTTGATGTCCACTGAAGAATAAAATTTATATACATATTAATGCAAAATTTTTATCTTGATATTATTGATTTTTGGATGAATTTTATGAGATTTTACTTGATTTTGCATAATTTTCATTCTTTGTGTGGAAAAGAATTTAATTTGAAGAAATCAAAACTTTTAGGACCAAAATGAAGAACTTAGAAAGCTGAGGATTATATTGTGTAGAAACTAGAATTTATGGGCCAATTCTATCATTTTACTATAAGCCAAAATTACCTTAAAGGCCAAAATTAAACCTCATTATGTAATTTTCATTCTGTCATTTTATCCAATAAAGGAACTTTTTGCACCTGGCCCTAGACGCCCAATGGCATTAGCCATTGAAAAGATGCATTCCACCTCCCTTGGGTGGATTTCAAACCTGCCCTATGTCAAAATGTTCAAAATAAATAAAGGGATTTTTCTTCGTGAAGACAATGCAGGCGTCAGTAGTAGTACTTTATTTTGGGGGTCGACCCCTACGATTTTCATAAGTTTGTGCCTCCCTTTATTATTTCAGTGTGGGGTTTACATCTATTTTA
>BPVZ01000022.1:233009-248686 GCA_020521535.1 Rubroshorea leprosula
AAAAAAAAAAAAGCATGTTCTTCTCAAACAAACAACTCCAGAAACAAATACTTGGCTTCAGGGTCAACATAAAATCCTCCCTTCAACTTTGCTCCAAACCCACTATCCAAGCAGGCTGTAACACCGGATGGAGTGTCGGTCCGTCACTTCCTTGGCCGTGAAGGTAGGGGTCAGGCAGAGATCTAGATCGGATGGAGGTGGTTTCTTAAATTCCTTTTCCATCTTTCGCTTTGGCGAGACCTTGGATCTCGAATTTGTAAATATGAAGTTCGAGTTCAGATTCATTGTTTCTTGGAGCTTCCGAGTATCCGTCCAAGTTGCTTCCGAAGTTTCATCGGATGCTAGTGGAGAAACCATCAACTCCGACAACGGCCGAAGGGTTCCACCAAGGAGAACAGTCTCCACCGCCACTTGGCACACATGCTAGTTCCCCATCCACAGTAGCCTTACCGCGCCATTCACCGAATTCACCATCCTTCCGCACGCTTCAAACAGCAAGGATTGACACAACTTTGAAACACAAACACAACACAACACATGACACAAGCAATTGAGCACAAAATTGAAAAATCCAAATCCAATCCGAGAAATGTGAGAAAATAATAATAAAAAAAAGGACACACTAGGAAGCTGGAGTTGTTTGTTTGGGAAGAACATGCTTTTTTTTTTTTTTGGCAAAGATTGAGAACCCAACTTGCGCCTGGGTTTGTGATGAACCCAGGCGCAACCTGGGTTCGTTGACAACCTAGTCATGTGAGAAAATAATAATAAAAAAAAGGACACACTAGGAAGCTGGAGTTGTTTGTTTGGGAAGAACATGCTTTTTTTTTTTTTGGCAAAGATTGAGAACCCAACTTGCGCCTGGGTTTGTGATGAACCCAGGCGCAACCTGGGTTCGTTGACAACCTAGTCTTGCGAGTTGGGTTCATCCTGGGTTTGCAAAGAACCCAGGACGAACCACCCAGGCGTGCTTTGGGTTCGTCGCGAACCCAAGATGAACTCGGGCGTAATGAACCCAAGTCACGCTTGGGTTCGCGACGAACCCAGCAAAGGTCTAAAAAAAAAAAAAAAAAAGAGATGATAATGGAGGGAAAGGAAAGGATAAGACAGAAGGGGGAAAAAATGGGGGCAAATTAGTGAAGATTTGAGGGCTTTGATGGAGGAAGGTTTGGCGAAGAAGAAGAAATCAATGGGATTAGAGGGGGATTAAGTTCAGGAAAAGGTAAAGAGGATCGGGGATTTGGGCTTAGGAAGAAGATGAGGATAGAAATGGGAAATGAAAAGATAAATGGAAATAATGATTTTTTTCTTTTAATTATTTTAATTATTTTAGGACTTATTGATTACATGGAAAATAAATTTGATTGCCAACTCATCAATTTTGCCACGTGTAATCCTATGTCACCATTAAAAAGAAAAAAAAAAGACACTTAATGGATAATTGTGCCATGCTGTCACTTAACTGACAGAATGACTAAAAAGGGGCCGGATTTCAAACAGTAAGGATCAAAAATGAGATTTTTTTGATATAGGAACTAAAAAAGCGCTTTTTCTTATAGTAGAGGGACCAAAAAGAGTATTTAACCAAAAACTTATAATTTGTGATCCCATTCATTAATCCAAAAAAGACTAAGAGAAAGAGAGTATCTCTTACTCTCTGTGCTCCACTTCATCGTCCATTGGTGATTGGTCCCTTCAATTACAGCAGTAGCAGAGGTCGAGATTGCAGTGTTTCTTTCTTTGATTCAAAAAACTGAAAAGAGAATGGACTATTTCTAGTAGGTAAGAAATTTAAAAGCATAAAAAACAATTGTGATTTCGTTGATTTAGTACCTTGATTTGATAACTCGATTCCTTGAATTGTTTTTCCTTTTTAAGTTGAATGTTGAGCGAAGATACAGAACCAGTAGGTAGTGACAGTTGTACGAATAGCATAAAAAATTGGTTTTTTTTTTTTTTTTAAGTTAAAGTAGTAATTGATTTTTAATAAGGTTTTTGAAACCTAGATTATAATTGGGCTTATGATCAGAACCCACCATTTTAATGGGTAAAATCCTTTTTTATTTTATATATCTTAACATTTAAAAATACAATATTTAAAATGTAATAGTTAAAATTAATCAATTAATGTATATATTAATTTCTTTTTTTAAATCCTAGGGGGGGAACAGCACCCAGGTTTCCAAGAGGATCCGCCCGTGATCATGGCATTACCATGGAAGTAAGTATGAAGGAACAAGGAAGAACACGATGCTTGAATTGTTGAATTTGTGGTGTCAAAGTTGCAACAGTTGGCAGCAAATGAAATGAGGTGAGAGTTGCACCGACAGTAGCAGCAACATGACAGCCACATGGAGTTGCACAAAATTACTGCAATTTTTTTAATGTAATTTTACTTTAAATGTTTGATAATTTTTTTCTATTAAATAAATATTAAGTAAAAAAAATATTATTTTACATTGTGTTATTTCTGTTACAAATAACAAAATATTAATAGAAGAAAATGAAGTTTTACCTCCCAATAAGAGGAACTCCAGGTATCTTTTCCTTCTCCTCCAAGTCTTCTCTCCACACTTTCCAAAAAACGCCAACATGAATCGTTATCAATCAATAATCATAGGAATCCCTGTCAGTTATTGAATGAGGAAATTATCTAGGCTATCAAAATTTGGGCTGTGCTGGTGTCATCAATTCTTTAAATAAAGAACCATTAAGACCCTCATTCATCAAAACCAACAAACCAACATAATCTTGTTTCTCACTCTGTTCTTACTGAATTATGTCCAAGATGAAGCCATTGAAGCTTAAGCTTCTTGAAATTTCTCTATTTTTTGTGATTTTATGTTTCACAGACGTGATAGCAGAGCAACACAAAAAAACTTACATAATCCACATGGACGAGACTAACATGCCGGAGAGCTTCACCAACCATCTCCAATGGTATGATTCATTGTTGAAATCTGTTTCGGACTCTGCATCCATGCTTTACATTTACAGCAATGTAATCCATGGCTACTCCACGAGGTTAACGACTGAGGAAGCCGAAGCACTCGAAGAGCAGCAGGGGATTCTCTCTGTAATTCCTGAATTAAGATATGAACTGCATACTACTCGAACCCCGGAGTTTCTTGGGTTGGGAAAAGGTAGTGCGGTATTTCCTACGTTTGAGTTGGCGAGCGGTGTGATTGTCGGTGTGTTGGACACTGGTGTTTGGCCGGAGCTAGAGAGTTTCAATGACGAAGGGCTTGGGCCAGTACCGGAAAAGTGGAAAGGCGAATGTGAGGTGGGAAAGACCTTCAAATTGTCCAGTTGCAATAAGAAACTAATTGGTGCGAGGTATTTTTCAAAAGGGTATGAAGGAGCGGTCGGACCTATTAACGAAACTGTAGAATCAAAATCGCCTAGAGATGACAACGGACATGGAAGTCACACCTCAACAACGGCAGCTGGATCGGCTGTTTCCGATGCTAGCTTATTTGGTTTTGCTTCAGGGACGGCACGAGGGATGGCTACAAAAGCTCGAGTCGCCATTTACAAGGTGTGCTGGCTTAAGGGCTGTCTTGGGTCAGATATTTTAGCCGGCATGGACAAGGCAGTCCAAGATGGTGTGGATATCATGTCCTTGTCTCTAGGTGGACAAACATCAGAGTATTACAAGGACATCATCTCCATCGGAGCATTCTCGGCGATGACACATGGAATTCTTATATCTTGCTCAGCTGGAAATGTTGGGCCCTACCCAAGTAGGTTGTCCAATGTTGCACCGTGGATAACTACAGTAGGTGCCGGAACTTTGGACCGTGATTTCCCCGTCTCTGTTACTCTAGGAGATGGCCAAAAATATTCAGGTGTCTCACTTTACAATGGAAAGACAATATCGAATTCCATGGTGCCAATTGTTTATGCCGCCAACGTGAGTAGTTCAAGCAATGACAGCCTTTGCTTACCTAGAACCTTGATTCCTGCTAAAGTTGTTGGAAAAATCGTGGTATGTGATCGAGGGGGCTCAATGGTGAGGAAAGGATTTGTTGTGAAGGAGGCTGGCGGAGTTGGGATGATTTTAGCAAACACAAAATTTTTTGGTGAAGAGCTTGTCGCCAGTGCACATATCTTGCCTTCATCAGCGGTTGGGGAAAAAACTGGAGATGCTATCAAGAAATACATCTCCACTGAAGCTAATCCAACGGCCACAATTGGCTTCGGGAGCACAGAGTTGGGCGTTCAGCCATCTCCGATGGTGGCAGCGTTCAGTTCAAGAGGCCCAAATCCAATCACGCTAGAGGTACTTAAACCAGACATTATTGCACCGGGAGTCGAAATATTGGCTGGGTGGTCTGGGGCCGTTGCTCCAAGTGAATTGGAAGAGGACAAAAGGCGGGTAAAGTTCAATATCATTTCAGGCACGTCAATGTCTTGCCCACATGTAAGTGGGATAGCCGCTCTCCTCAAGGCTGCCCATCCAGAGTGGAGTCCAGCAGCCATTAGATCTGCCCTTATGACCACCGCCTACTCAGCATACAAAAATGGCAAAAGCATCCAAGATGTTGCCACCGGACAACCAGCAACACCATTCGCTTATGGTGCAGGGCATGTGGATCCGGTAAAAGCCTTTGATCCTGGCCTTGTTTATGACACCACTGTTGATGACTATCTTGACTTCCTTTGTGCCTTGGGCTACACATCAAGTCAAATCAAGCGAGTCACAAATAGAGACTTCACCTGTGATTCAAGCAAAAACTACTCACTAGCAGATTTCAATTATCCATCCATTTCAGTTCCTCTTCAAAGTGCTTTAGGAAAGAAAGGTGGTGCTAGTGTCACAAGCACATTGAAATATTCTAGAACTCTGACTAATGTAGGTTCACCTGGAACATATGAGTTTTCAGTGGTTTCACAGACAAAAGCAGTGAAGATCTTGGTTGAACCAGCATCGCTGAGTTTCAGTAAAAAATATGAGAAGAAGAGCTATACCGTAACTTTCACTACTGGTTCCATGCGATCTGGAACAGCCAGCTTTGCTAGTCTGGTATGGTCAGATGGGAAACACACTATAAGTAGCCCGATAGCTTTCACCTGGAAATGATAGTGATGGCAATTGGAGCAGGTCAACAGCTGATGACTCTCCAAATACTAAGACTGCAAAGAAGTCTTATTATTATTATTATCTTTTTATTTTTTATTGTACTCTTTTCTCTTCACATAGGAGCAACCGTGCAACCAAAGCTAGTCGTGTGTGTAACAAAACATACTCCTCCAAAATCAGGGGACAAGAAAAACTTAAAAAAAGGGTTGGGGGATTGGGGTTGCAAATAATTGTTCAATAAGCCATGTTAGGGACTGGCATGTGAATTTTAGACTGAATTCCTACTATTTGTACTTAGACTGGCATGCAAATTTTAGACTAAATTCCTAGTATTTGTACCTAGACTTGCATTAAATTATGATCTTTCATGGTTACTGATTTCATAATTTGTACTTATAAGAAATCAAGGAATCAAGGATTGTTAATATACTACATAATTTTGAGTCTCCTTCGTTAGTCCGTATAGCAGTAGCTAGTAGAAACAAATATAAGGAATAACAGTGGCTAAAGATATGATTATGGACATATGCTTGGGGGATGTTGGAAAACTCAAACGCAAAGAATAAAGCGACAAGCTAAATTTCACCAACATATAATCATTTTTAAAACAAAGAAAAACACAGATTAAATTGAAAACTGTTTACCATTCAACAACAGCTATTAATGTATCTCCTACAAATCATGTCAGTTTATAGCGTGTTTCAAGAGACGTGACTCCAATAGCATGTATTTGTGTTGCAGTATTATGCATCTAGAATGTCAATAGAAGGGACATATCAAAGGATGAAAATAGGAAGCTTCTCCTTAAGGAGCTAGTAACTCTATTTAAAACTGTAAGTTATTGCAAGATCAGTTGAGCAATTGGTGATAAACTCAATCCTTGTATAGTTGTGTAGCAGGCTAATGCTCCTTGTGCCGTTCGGGACTTGTATAGCTTTCATCCAGAAGGCTGCAGCACATTCTTTGCAAAAGAAGATCGATAACAGATAACAAAAGACATCTCATAGTTACTTGACACTAGCATTCCACAGTTCCGATTCTAACATTACAGATATGCCGAAATCATTCAGAGTACCATTGAGACTAACAAACAGGAAGGTAATATGTATCAAGCTGCCAATACTTATGTCTCACACCTTGCCAAACTTTTTCTCTCAAGCAATCCTTAACAGGCAAGGGGATTAATTGTGTTGAGTAGCCCAAATTCTCAAGCTCTAGCAAAACTAGATGGTAGTAAACAACAGGGAAGAATGCATTGTCTCCACAAAGGCCATTGAAGAATGAGTATATTCCTCCAGGCTTCAATAGCTTAGGAAGATGATGATGAAGCTCCCGAAGATCTTCATAATATTCTCCACATGTGTCAAAGAAAATACCTAAATGGATTGAAAGAGTAAGAAAATATACTTCTACAAATGAAATAAGCCCCATGCTAGGAAATGCCAACTTTAGCATTTAAAAATTTAAAGTAAATTTTAGGGTAGTGAAGTCGGTTTCTTTATGGTTCTTTTAGCCTTGATAAATGGCAAAAATATATATATATATATATATATATATTTAGCCTTCAACAGAACTTATTCTGGGTGCACAGCGGATGGCTTTCAAGATATGAAGTGCTTCTGGAGGAAAAATTCAACTAATTTTAAATTACAATCGTAAGATTTGAGATACGAAAGAAAGTGTACTACCATAAGATTCAAGTTGAGAAAGAACAACTTGCCAGCGGCCTAATACTATTTAAACATTATCTTTCTCAACCAACCAGTGCGAAGCATGCGTGAATAGACCTCTAGATGGGCCTCTACAATTGTGTGTGTGGCTGGAGCATACTGTTGAATGGCTGTATCAGCAAGGCCCATTCCAAATCCAATGTTTAGCATACGACCACCTCTAGAGCAAACAGCTTTTGCGCTATTCATCCGTGTGGCTCCAATGGCTATGCTTATCTTTGAGAAGCAAAGTGAAGGCACTCCCTGGAGGCATAACATTTGAGTCTTAGAATTAATAATTCTCCTTTTTCTTAACAGTAGACACTAAAATTATTAGTGTAATTACTATTTTTCAAAAAAAAAAAAGTGTTTGCATGAGCTTCCATCAAAGGTTTCTCCTAAGCCATATCATGACATCGTTGCCATTTGATTTGAGTACTCCAACAACTTATCCTCACTAAAAGAAACCCTATCTTCCCCGTAAGCATCATTAGAATCACCATCCTTTTCTACTTTCCTCACAATGGTTCTCAAAATCAACTCAGCTTGAGTTCCTGCTCAAGTAAAGAAACTTAGTTATCCATATAGAAGACTCATTTTCCAGGAAGGCAACAAGCCCAAACCAACCATATCAAACATTATTGAATACATATATGTATAATTAGCAACCTTAAATAAACTATAATTGATGTGTTGATGTCCACTAAAGAGTAAAATTTATATACATATTAATGCAAAATTTTTATCTTGATATTATTGATTTTTAGATGAATTTTATGAGATTTTACTTGATTTTACATAATTTTCATTCGTTGTGTAAAAAAGAATTTAATTCGAAGAAATCAAAACTTTTAGGACCAAAATGAAGAACTTAGAAAGATGAGGATCAAATTGTGCAGAAACTAGAATTTATGGGCCAATTCTGTCATTTTACTATAAGCCAAAATTAATCCCTCATTATGTAATTTTCATTCTGTCATTTTATCCAATAAAGGGACTTTTCTTCATGAATACAGTGCAGGCGTGCGTCAGTAGTAATACTTTATTTTGAGGGTCGACCCCTGTGATTTTCGTAAGTTTGTGCCTCCCTTTATTATTTCAGTGTGGGTTTTAGATCTATTTTAATTAGATTTTATAAAATCTCTTATTAAAATAAATGATTAAGATAAATAATTTATCAATAATAAAAAGTAAACACTTTTAATTTTTTAATTAAATTTTATTTTATTTAGATTATTTTTATCCATGTTTAATATTTTTATATTCATAATTATAATTTCAAGTTTCATTATTTTTATTCTAAACTAATTTAGTAAATTAAGACTATGATATAACTTAATCAAATTAATATAAATATTTAGATTTTTATGCTTTTAATTAAAATTATTCATATGATAAGTTTTTATTGTTGAACTTAATGTTTCACAAACTTGATTACCTTTTGATGATTATATAATTTATGTATAAACTTAAGAAAGAATTGTGTAAATCAAATTAATAACAATATAAATTATGTATTAGACTATGAAATTGAAAGGTAATTAACATTATATGTGGTAGTGGAGGAAGAGAAAAAAAGTTCGAAACTTCCACTTCTTAAAGATAGAGGTTTCCACGTTGCTTAATGCTCATTGGCTTATTTTAAATTATATTGAGATAGAACTAATTTAATAAACATGTGATGAATTAACTTAACTTGAGAAAATTAGTTAGTTAATTTAAAAAAATTCACCATTATATGTAATAACACTTAACAAATTAATTTTAAAATAAATTGATTTAAATTTTATATTGATTGATTATGATAAAATCAAATGCTTAGTACCTTATGTTTTGATTCTCTTTATTTTAATTATTATTTTTTAGTTGTTTTTAATTAAATTTTCTTTATCTTTGATTTTTTAAATAAATTTAAAATTAATTATTTTTGATATTTTGTTAATCACAATTTTTATAAATTTTTTACTTTTTTTCATCATTATATTAGTTGAAGTGACTAATGTGAGTGATTTTAGTGCATCATCCACGATAATTATGCAATGTCCATGCCTGTAACAGTGTCCATTGTTCTTTCTAGGCGTGCGAAATTGCATGTGTTGTTAAGTTAGATCATAAACCAAAAACGACTCATTTGTTAGGTTGATGTGTAAACCTGCGATCAATAAAATTCAAGCAAGTGCTTTCAAAAGAATGATTGACTACTCTTCATTTTCTCACCTCTGTGTCTTGACAAGGTTGGCCATTGACACTTGACTTATGAAACTCAATCCATATACCTGCATATCTAAGGCATGTACATGATTAACTGGTTTCAGTTATTCATTTCAGCCGCCTATCTATCCTTGGCCTTCCATCACTAAAACTAAGAATCTATTTCATTGACGATGTTAAGCCCCATAACACTAGGTTTTCAAACTTCTCATCTTTCTTTTTCTTTCCCTCTTCTATATATCCAAGAAATCCATGCGAACTAGCCCAAAGTACTCGATGAACTATTGAACCATCAAGGACAAGGATTCGACAAGTATTGACCCTAAAAAGCCAAAATTCATGATGAATTCCATTAAATTTTCGAACTTTAAAGTACACATAATAAAGGAGTAATCAAATGGAACAGAAATTACACAAGTACCAGCATTTAGGAGGACTTCAAATGCATCTTGGTGACCTAAAATCACCATCGGAGAGATTTGATGGAGAAAGTGCGTTCCATGGCGCACCAGCCTCAAGCAACGCCTTAACTACACCGGCATGGCCGAGTTTGGCGGTGTGCATAAGCGGCGTGAGGCCATTGCTCTTCAACAAATCTCTATATCCCATTAAAGCAGCAAATTTTTCAATATAGTTTCCTTCTACGTCCTTAAGGACTATGTTTTTTGCTCTAGCCATCATGCTTGTGTAAACTCTTAAGTCTAAGCTCATCATCACATGCTTGCTTTAATTCCCTCAACTTAATGAGATGGCTTGAATCAATTTTTGATTTCAAGTAGCTTGCAGGAAGCCAAACTGTAATTGCTATGGGGTTATCTTTTCTTCTAAAGCAATTACGTGTTCTCACATATGAAACAATTCTGAAGCTCTCCTCTATTATGGTTGATGGCACATATATACCACTTACAAAGTGCCGCTGTGTACTGCAGCTTTTGACAATCTCTGTCATTTTTAAGCCATTTGAAAACACATCCTTTTCTTTAGAACATGTTCTAATAGCTTTCTTGAACTCTTCACAATTTTTAAACCTCATCCCAATATCAAAGATAGGAATAACATTCTTTGGATAAAAAATTGGTATGTTATTTTCCTTCTCACTGCATCTTTGATCACCATGAATTCATCTTTAGACATGTCAGAATCATGAACACTAAGATCATCACTATCAAAGTAATATAAATCTGCATCTGCAACACATGTATTAGAGTCTACAATCGTGGTATCATCACCAACAGGCATTTTATCAAAGGCATTTAGATAAAAAGGCTTTTTCCTCATCGTTTTGATGGTGGGATTAAATTTGTTTAATAGAGGTAGGATTGGATCAAGTGTTGGATAACAGTTATCTTGTCTTAAGCACCTTTCAAACTTAAGATTAGGTGGAATGAGATTAATTTTGTATCTCATCCTATAGTTTGTCCTACCTTTTAAACAAGCTGTTAGTACACAAAATAAAAAAACTCAATTCTAAAAAATGAGCGATCAATAGTTTAAAAAATCGAGCCGACAAACAATCAAACACAGAAAATGACACGCTAGCAATCTCGTGCTCCAATTTGCATCCACAGCCAACTTCTTAGACGATTTTTCTACCTGTCACTTATCAGATATGTAAGAGTATAATTAATATATTTTTTAATTATTAAATTATATAAAAATTTTAAAAAATAAATATTAATTTTAACATCAATGTAATATGTATTAATTTAACTTTTTAGTTATTAAAATTAAAATCAAATCTTATTTTTTATATATAACTTAATAACTTTGAAATATATTAAATACATTCTTAACATTTACCTTTAAAACACATGTTAAAAAAACTCTTTCTTATAACATTTCAAGCCAACATCCATTGAAAACCCACTAATCCACAAATCCTTCCAATTTCTTGTTGGGTTTTTCTAATATGTGTTCTTAAAACACATGTTAAGAGTATCATTTTATCATAAATGCATATAAAAATGTAAAAATTGATACTAATTTTAGTGTTGGGCCAAGTAGATAAATTTAATTAGATAGTTGATAAATTAAAAGTTAATTTTTATATTTTCAATATAAATTTATGACAAAAAAATGTAATTATTGCATCCACAAAGGTAGAGACAGAATCAAAAATTTATATCAGGAGGCAAAATTTTAAAATTTTTGTTAGTCAATTATCAATTTATATAATATAATTTATATTAATTTTTAAATCAATTATTAATTTTATGCATGTCCCACTTATATTATATCTATGTCAAATTTGAAATTAACTAAATATATTTAACTTTTTTTTGTCAACATATTTAATTATTTTCAAATAACATATAATTGACAACCCTTAAATAAATAGTATAAAAATATAATTTTTTTATAAGATTACATATATTGAATTAATTTTAAGTTTGGAATATGTAATTAGTATAAATAAAATAGATTTAATCATTAGTTTAATAAAATATTAATTATAGAAGCAAAAATTATATATAACTAATATAAAAACTCATATAAATTATATTTAATATAACTAAACTTAGAATTTTTTTATATTTGTTCTACCTAGGGAAAGTATTATATCTTTATAAGAATTAATCACAAATAATTTTTTTACCTAAATCGATCATAAATATTTTCTTTATATTTAAATTATCATTACAACTAAAACTTTAAAAATAAAATTTATAAAAATACAAAAATATTTATACTATATTTAACATTTTTTAAAAGTTTAAGAGGGGCTGCCCCTTGTCCCACGCTGGCTCCATCCATGCTTAAATGGGCGCATATTAAAAATACTTTTTTTTTTACCATTTTGTTTAGAAACTCGTATCTTTTCTATGAGAAAAGGTTTAAGGTTTCAAATTCCGCAATTTTATTGAATGGACTAATGTGTAAAAGAAGATAACCATTCTCTGGTAACCTATGTCTTAAGAATGTAAATACATCTTTTTTATAATAAATTTACATTAAAAGAATAAAAGTTAATTTTTAATTTATTAATTATTTAATTAAATTTATTTATATAATAAAATTAATATTAATTTTTATATTATTTTATATAAATTTATAATAAAAATATATCTACACTTATGCCTTTGAGACAAGGCACATGTTAGAAAAGGACTGTGTTATGACCACACCAAACAAAATGTTAAGACTAGTAAAAAAAATATAAAATATTATCTTTTAAAATATTAATTATATATAATTTAATAAATAAAAAATTTAATAATTATAATTAATAATTAATAATTAATAAAATAATTAATATTAACTAATTTATTTATTAAAATTAATTAATAAATTAATATTTTAAATACAATTTTAAAAAAGAAAACTAAGAATTAATAGTTCTAATAACTTTTCTATTTAGAAACTTCTATCACGTTCTAGCACAAAAGCTAAATATCGAGCACTTAGAGACACCATATTAGAGTTACTTAATTTACGTTGGCTGCTAGGAGATATAGGTGTTCTTCAACCGCCTATTACTAATCTTTATTGTGACAATCGGAGTGCCATGTAGATTGCTCATAATGATGTGTTCCATGAATGCACTAAACACATTGAGGTTGTCTGTCACTTTGTTCGCCATCATATTGCACAAGGAACTGTTCATTTGGTTTTCATTGGCTTCGTTGATCAACCGGCAAACCTTTTTACCAAAGCTCATTTTTCTAGACGCTTTCGTACTCTTCTTTCCAAACTCAAGTTGGTTTCATCACAACTAGATATGACAATTTCCTCCACAACCCACGGAGCTTCATGGAGATCCTCGCCATGGGGATGGAGATTCCAAAAATATTCCTCCCATGGGGTGGGGATAGAGACACTTTTTTCCCCATGAAATTTCGCAGGGAACCGTGGAAATCCATATAAAATAAAATAAATATAAATTTATGTTTATATATTTTTTTTTGTAAATATATTAACAATTAATTTTTATTTATCCAACCTAATTAGCTAACCCAATACCAATACAACCTAAATTTCACAACCCATTCTTTTTTCAGTTTTCCCAAACCTAATTGTTAAGTCCAACCCATTCTTTTTGTCAATCTAGTCTTCCTAAACCTAATTGCCAACACAATTTGCATTGGTAACCCTAGAAGGACTATCCAAAGATTTCAATTTTAGATTTGCAATTCCTCTTCTCTAGTCTCCTTTGTGGCTCTACGCTGTAACTCTGTTTCTGTTCCTCAATCCTCATCTGTGATTCCCTTCAAACTCTCACCGTCACTACCCATTGTGCAATCACTGCAACACTGATCTTCTCTCATCTCTCACTCACACTTGACTCGATAACTCTTCCCCAATCTCTCAACCAGTCACTAGTAACTGATCTCTTTTATGCTCTTTTTCTTAATGAACTTATTGCTGGACATGTATGGTAATAGTTTATACATTTTATTTTCTATGAACTTTGCTTATGACAATTGCAAGTTATGCTCTCTTTTTCTTTTTCTTTTTTATGAACCTTTTGCTAGATTTGTTGGACTTATATGGCAGTTTATGCCTTTTGTCTTTATGAACTTGTTGTTGACTTGCCGGATCTGCTTGACATGTATATATTGGTTGTGTATACTTACTGCTTATTTGTCTTGTTTCAAATTTTTACTTTATATGATTATTTGAGCTAGTTTTATTTGATGAATGTGGAAACCAATGGAGTTTAAGCAGACCTATGTTGAGCTTAATTTTGATTAACAAGTAGCGGAGCAAGTGATAGTTTTATTTGGCGAGGACCTATCATCCTCTCCGGGTATGAGGGCGGAGGTTATTTTTGAACCTCTGCCAAAAATCCCCATGAGAATCCTTGTACCTGCCATTGGCGAGGATGGGGATGGGGAGGGGGTCCCCGCGTCTGTGGAAACCCGTTGTCATCCCTAATCACAACTACCTTGAGTTTGAGGAAGATGTTAAGATGTAAACACAATTATATTCACAATTATTATAAATATTTTATTCCTCAGAATATTATCTTTGTATACCTTAAAATATTATTTTTGTAAACATTTATATATAGGTTATTATACATACAATATTATTCATGAAAATAATAAACTTTCTTCAAATATTTTTGTTTTATTTTTTTTTTTTTAACAAATCTAATACTCACATAGATTTAGGCTTTAAAAAAAACTTTTGCGAACAAATTTGGAAGTAAAGAACAGATCTTAAAGACAGTAGAGAAAAAAAAAAAAAAAGAGAGAATAATAAAGAAGGAAAGAAGAAAACCTGGAAAGAGCGAAGGAGCGAATGGAGGGAAAGGCAGCAACTGATCCAGGAATTGTACAGGTGGGACTTGCAGTTTTTTTTATAGGAACGGCAGATGCATATGCCATCAAAACGACATCAACAATTACTGTATTGGGCGGCTTAGCTCATTGAGGCTATTGGAAGTGACTTTAAATAGGTTTAGGTAGCATTCCCTTCTTGTGATTTATTGGTGGTCACTGCAGCTCAACAGAACTGTCGATGGATTGTACCCTTAATCAATTGTCAAACTTTACTAAGAGTAAGGTATTAATCTAATTTTTAACTTTTAACTTTTAATCATTATCCTTATAAAAAAAAAAAAAAATTTAGGTAAAAGATTAATTTAATAGAAGAGGTGAAATAATCCAATTCTTAATAAAACGAATCGTTTCACCGCGATGACCTGTTCTTATGTTTTCCAGTTTTAGGAACAAAATTTTTTTTTTTTTTTTGGCTTTCTTCGAACTAAGTCTTATACTGTTATACACGGAGAAAAGTTTTACTCCACAGAGCATCCTCTACGGAATTTTCCTTTCTTAATTTTAAAATAATTCTTATTTTTTTCACTTTAAATATATTTTAAATTAATTATTTTTTTATTTTTTAAGATAAATGTATTTTTTTTACTTTAACTCTATTATATTATAAATAAATATAAATATTTTTTTTAAATCTTTAATTTAAAGAAAAAAATAAAAAGATAATGGTTATTTTGAGATAAAAAAAAGTATTATTAATGTAATTTTTTACAATGAGTTTATTACCATTTTTAAAAAATCAATGATATAAATTAGCATTATACCTATAATTATATGTTACCAAACGCATAGCTATTTTGTGTACCACGCCAAGTAAAATTGTGTAGATATGGTTCTCCTCTTCCTGTGGGTTTCTTTTATGTATATGAGTATATCTTAAGTTTATATACCTACAAACAATAAACTATAGCCAATAGCTCTGTGTACCTACACTAAGCAAATTGTGTAGGTATGGTCCTTCTTTTTTCTACCGTCTTTTATATATGCAAATATAATTTAATCTATATACCCACAAACTATAAATTGTAACATATAGGGATTTGTATTTTGTACTCACAAAATTTTGAACATAGGTTAAAAAAGCATAGATGTATGGCAAATTTGCTGTAGTGATAGTTATTACATCTAGACAGAGTCAAAAATTTATGTTAGAAGGGTAAAATTTTAAAATTTTTGTGAGTCCTTTAGCTGTTTATATAGTATAATTTATATTAGTTTTTAAATTAATCATTAACTTTATGCATGAACCACTTATATCATATTCATGCCAAATTTTAAATTAACTAAATATATTTAACTTTTTTTTCCCAACATATTTAACTATTTGAATATCATATAATTTACAATCATTAAATAAATAGTATAAAAATATAATTTTTTTTTGTAAGATTA
>BPVZ01000022.1:257206-279162 GCA_020521535.1 Rubroshorea leprosula
TAACATTGTAACTATATTATTTTTAAAAATTAATAAAAGTATATACAAATTAATTAAAATTGATTAATAATAATTAAATTGCAATTTAGATAAAGTACTAAATGAAAAAAAATCTATGAAAAGTATGATTAAACAAAATCTTAACATTATACAAAATTATTACATTTTCAACCATATTTAGGTTTGACTTGACAGTGTTATGTTGTATTTGTAGATTTTTTTCTTTTACTATCCTAAAAATTTTAAAATATTAATTAAAATTAGTAAAAATATATTTAAAAATCAATTAAAATTAACAAATTTACATTTTAGACAAAGTACTATTGACAAAAATGTTAGAATAATGGTCATATAAAACCTTAATTTAGCCATTAATAATAACTAATAAATGATATTCTATATATAGTTATTAGCAATTATTATTACTTATAATTTAAATGTCCTTATTCATCTGATTAAAGAAAATATGTATTAATTATTTCTTAATAACTATCCATTAAAAATAATATTTCTTAATAACTCAATCAAATATGGCCTGAATTTTTGAAAACTTCATATTAACTTTCAATTATATTAATAGATTGAAAAAGTTAAAAAGAAACCAACAACTAAAATATTCAATAGTGATTTTCTATTATTAAAAGTAAGAAATCATAAGCTCAAGTTTTATGATGTGTGAGTAAGGTAAATTATGAAATAAGAAAGAGTTAACTCTTATTGTGTAACTTAAGATAAAAAAAAATGTCAAAAAGAATAATTTAACGAGAAATTAATACTAATAACATATAACAATAAGATGACCCAAATGGTTATCCAGAAAAAAGACAAATAAAAATAAATAAAAAAAAACAAAGGTTTGGTTAAAATGATTGTGTGCATTGAATACTAAAGAATATTGAAATTAATTATTAATTAATATATGCTTATTAAATTAACAGATTTTGAGTTTTTTTCTTCCCTTGTTTTGTGGAGCCATAAACACAATTTAAAAAAAAAAAAGAAACAAGAAAAAAGGGGAAACCATCACACTTAACGATCCAAGATGTTTACGTGAGATGGGAGTTATAAACGGCGTTAGTGTGGTGTTAGGGGACGGAGGTAAATGTAATCAAAAGTTAGAGTAGAGGGAAGATTATGGTATGGTTTGGAAGAGTATAGAGAGGACTTTGAAGGATTTGTAAATATAGGGAGTACAATGAATGAAAATTGAAAGTACAACTTACCCGTAATAAATACAAAAACCTAAAGCCAATAAACTAAAATTTCTCTCTCTATCTTTCAAAGGTCATCTTCTCCCTGCTTTCCTCCTACGAGTATAATCCTACAACAAGATAATCTTCTCAACGGTTTCAAAATCCACGATCTCATTCTCACTCTATTGTTACTCTCTGACGGCTCCATCACTATGATCTGATAAAACCCAATTTCTTCAAGGTAAGCAATATTTATATATGTATATACATAGATATATATAATATACATATATAGAGGTGGATTTCTTGAAATTGATGATTGGATACTTCCGAATTTGATGACTCACCACACAAAAACTCACTTTCTTCCGATGTACCCAGATGCCCTGATGAAACTGGTTGGGTTTTCTATCACCAAATCTTCTTAAATTATACTAAATGAGATTTGTATATTTTTTATGTATTTTTTTGGTTTAATTTGGAGTTTTGTCTGTTATGATGGAGTTTAAAAACGAAAAACAAAAAAGGATTTTCTATAGGACAGGATAAGGTTTTAAATGCACTCTTTTATAATTAATGTATATAAAAAATAATATTTTAAAAGTTAATTTAAATTTAATTATTTAATTAATTAAAATTATTTATGTGATAATAATACTAAAATAAAAATTAATTTTTATTATTTTTTGTTGTAAATCAAATGTAAAAAGATGCATTTATAAGTATATTTAGTGTACATTAACCCATTTTTTAGTGTATAAATTAGACAAATTCAAAAAAAAAAAAAAGTGATAAATGGTTAAGCATTAGAATGGTAAAATTGTATTTTAAATCTATTTGTCCCTAAAATTAAGAGTAATTAATTGATTTCCTTGACCCTCGTGAAATAAGCTAAAACGATTAATAAGATGGGATAGAGGGAGTATATTGTAAGTATTGTTTTTGTTATAAATAGCAGAACATCAATAGACAAAAAACAAGAGTTTTCACCACCCAATGAGAAGGAACTCGGGGCATCTCTCCTTTTCCTCCAAGTCCTCTCTCCACCCTTTCCATAAAACCCCAACATGAATCATTATCAATCAATAATCACAGTAATCCCTCTCAATTATTGAATGAAGAAATTATCTAGGCTGTCTTAATTTTGGGCTGTGCTGGTGTCGTCAGTTCATTACATAAAGAACCATTAAGACCCTAATTCAGCAAAACCAATAAAGCAACATCATCTTACTTCTTGCTCTGTTCTTGTTGAATTCTGTCCAAGATGAAGCCATTCAAGCTTAAGCTTCCAGAAATTTCTTTGTTTTTTGTGATTCTATGTTTCACACACGTGATAGCAGAGCAATGGAGAAAAACTTACATAATCCACATTGAATTTTGTCCAAGATGAAGCCATTCAAGCTTAAGCTTCCAGAAATTTCTTTGTTTTTTGTGATTCTATGTTTCACACACGTGATAGCAGAGCAATGGAGAAAAACTTACATAATCCACATGGACAAGACCAACATACTGGAGAGCTTCACCGACCATCTCCAATGGTATGATTCATTGTTGAAATCTGTTTCGGACTCAGCATCCATGCTTTACATTTACAGCAACGTAATCCATGGCTACTCCGCGAGGTTAACGGCTAAGGAAGCTGAAGCACTCGAAGAGCAGCCGGGAATTCTCTCTGTAATTCCTAAAGTAAGATATGAACTGCATACTACTCGGACCCCGGAGTTTCTTGGGTTGGAAAAGGGTAGTGTGGTATTCCCCACATGTGAGTTGGCAAGTGATGTGATTGTTGGTGTGCTGGACTCTGGTGTTTGGCCGGAGCTAAAGAGTTTCAATGACGAAGGGCTTGGGCCAGTACCAGAAAAGTGGAAAGGCGAGTGTGAGGTGGGAAAGACCTTCAAATCGTCTAGTTGCAATAAGAAACTGATTGGTGCGAGGTATTTTTCCAAAGGGTATGAAGGAGCAGTCAAACCTATTAACGAAACTGTAGAATCAAAATCGCCTAGAGATGACTACGGACATGGAACTCACACCTCAACAATGGCGGCTGGGTTGGCTGTTTCCGATGCTAGCTTATTTGGTTTTGCTTCAAGGACAGCACGAGGGATGGCTACAAAAGCTCGAGTCGCCATTTACAAGGTGTGCTGGCTTATCGATTGTTTTGGGTCTGATATTTTAGCCGCCATGGACAAGGCAGTCCAAGACGATGTGGATATCATGTCCTTGTCTCTCGGTGGACAAGTATCAAAGTATTACAAGGACATCATCGCTATCGGAGCATTCTCGGCGATGACACATGGAATTCTTTTATCTTGCTTAGATGGAAATGGTGGGCCCTACTTAAGTAGTTTGTCCAATGTTGCACCATGGATAACTACAGTAGGTGCCAGAACTTGGACTGTGATTTCCCCATCTCTGTTACTCTAGGAGACGGTAAAACATATTCGGGTGTCTCACTTTACAATGGAAAGACAATATCGAATTCCATGGTGCCAATTGTTTATGCCGCCAACGTGAGTTCAAGCAACAACAGCCTTTGCTTCCCTAGAACCTTGAGTCCCGCTAAAGTTGTTGGAAAAATCGTGGTATGTGATCGAGGGGGCTCAAGGGTGAGGAAGGGATTTGTTGTGAAAGAGGCTGGCGGAGTTGGGATGATTTTAGTAAACACAAAATTTTTCGGGGAAGAGCTTGTCGCCAGTGCACATATCTTGCCTTCATCAGCAAT
Organism: Rubroshorea leprosula; assembly: GCA_020521535.1. NCBI lineage: Eukaryota > Viridiplantae > Streptophyta > Magnoliopsida > Malvales > Dipterocarpaceae > Rubroshorea > Rubroshorea leprosula. The sequence continues at coordinate 261,122 of BPVZ01000022.1, forward strand.
AGGGGAAAAAATTGGAGATGCTATCAAGAAATACATCTCTACTGAGACTAATCCGACAGCCACAATTGGCCTCAGAAGCACGAAGTTGGGGCGTTCAGCCATCTTCGGTGGTGGCAGCATTCAGTTCAAGAAGTCCAAATCCTATCACATTGGAGATACCTAAACCGGACATTATTGCCCCGGGCGTCAGTATATTGGCTGGGTGGACTGGTGCCGCTGCCCCGACAGGATTGGATGAAGACAAGAGGCGGGTAAACTTCAACATCATTTCAAGCACGTCAATGTCTTGCCCACATGTAAGTGGGATAGCCGCTCTCCTCAAGGTTGCCCATTCGGATTGGAGTCCAGCAGCTATTAGATCCACCCTCATGACCATCGCCTACTCAGCATGCAAAAATGGCAAAACCATCCAAGATGTCTCGACTAGACAACCAACAACACTGTTCGATTATGGTGCAGGGCATGTGGATCCGATAGAAGCCCTTGATCCTGGCCTTGTTTATGACACCACCGTTGATGACTATCTGGACTTCCTTTGTGCCTTGGGCTACTCATCAACTCATATCAAGCGAGTCACAAATAGACACTTCACCCGTGATTCAAGCAAAAATTACTCACTAGCAGATTTCAATTATCCGTCCATTTCAGTTCCTCTTCAAAGTGCTTCAGGAAAGAAGGGCGGTGCCAATGTCACTAGCGCGTTGAAATATTCTAGAACTCTGACTAATGTGGGTTCGCCTGGAACATATAAGGTTTCGATGGTTTCACCACCAAAAACAGTGAAGATCTCGGTTGAACCAGCATCACTATGTTTCAGTAGACTGAAAGAGAAGAAGAGCTACACCGTGACTTTCACTACTAGTTCCATGCCATCTCGAACAGCCCGCTTTGCTAGTCTGGCATGGTCGGATGGGAAACACACTGTAACTAGCCCGATAGCCTTCACCTGGACATGATAGTGATGGCAATTGCAACAGATGATGACTCTCCAAATACTGGACCGCCTCAGTGCCTGCAAAGCACAATCTCTCTCTCTCTCAATTGTACTCTTCACATTGGACCAACTGTGCAAGCAAGGCCATTTGTGTGTGTAACAAAACTCCGAGAAAATCAGGGGATAAAACAACTTTAAAAAGGGTTGGGGGGGGTTGCAAATAATTGTACAGTAACCCATGCTAGGGACTGGCATGTGAATTTTAGACTGAATACCTAGGATTTGTAGCTAAACTTGCATTGAATTCTCATCTTTCATGGTTGCTGATTTCATAATTTGTGCCTATAAGAAATCAAGGAATCAAGGATTGTTGACATACTATAGATCTTGAGTTTCCTTCATAAGTCAGTATAGCAGTAGCTAGTCGAAACAAATATAAGGAACAACAGCACCTAAAGACATGATTATGGACATATGCTTGGGGGATGTTGGAAAACTTCGACGCTAAGAATAAAGCAACAAGCTAAATTTCACCAACATATAATCAAATTTTAAAACAAAACAAAACAAAACAAAGATTAAATTGAAAACTGTCTAGCATTCGGCAACATCTATTAATGCATCTCCTACAAATCATGTCAGTTTATGGTGAGTTTCAGGAGACGGAACTCCAATAGCATGTGTTTGCATTCCAGTATTGTGCATCTAGAATGTCAGTAGAAGTGACACGTCTATGGATAAAAATGGGAAGCTTCTCCTTTAAGGAATTAGTAACTCTATTTAAAACTGTCAGTTATAGCAAGATCAGTTGAGTGACTGGTGATAAACTCAGGACTTATGTAACAGGCTGATGCTGCTTGTGCCTTTGTAATTCATCCAGTAGGCTGCAGCACAATCTTTGTACAAGAAGATCAATAACAGATAACAAAAGACATCTCATGGTCATTTGACACTAGCATTCTTCAGTACCAATTCCAGCATTGCAGTTATGCTGAAATCATTCAGAGTCCTGTAGAGACTGACAAACAGGAAAGTAATACGTATCAAGCTGCCAATACTTATGTCTGACACCTTGCCAAACTTCTTCTCCCAAGCAATCCTTGACAGGCAGGGGAATTAATTGTGTTAATTAGCCCAAATTCTCAAGTTCTAGGGAAACTAGATGGCAGTAAACAAGATGGAAGAATGCATTACCTCCACAAAGGCCAGTGAAGAATGAGTATATTCCTCCAGGCTTCAATAGCTTAGGAAGATGCTATGAAACTCCCTTAGATTTTCATAATATTCTCCATATGCGTCAAAGAAAATACCTAAATGGATTGAAAGAGTTAGAAAATATACTCTTGCAAATGAACTAACCTCATGCTAGGAAATGCCAACTTTAGCATTTAAAGAATTAAAATAAAACTTAAAGTAGTAAAGTCAGTTTCTTTAGTTCCTTTAGACTTGAAGGCCTTAGACTTGATGGCCAAAAAAAAAAAAAAAAAGGTTTTTTTAGCCTTCAACAGAACTTAATTTGGAAACAAGCATGACCACTATATGTTAGACTTCTAGATGTCACTTTTACAAATTCTTTGTGTTCATCAGTTGTGGACAGCCTATAAATATATATATATATATTCTTGGATCTATTAAGGATCAGTAAGGATAAAGCAGATGAAAAAACAAATAAAAGAATAGAAATTTATTCTGGGTGCATGTGGGATGGCTTTCAAGATTTGATGTACTTCTGGTGGGAAAATTAAACTAATTTTAAATTACAATCATAAGATTTGAGTTAAGAGAGAAAATATACCATCATAAGATTCAAGTTGAGAAAGAACATCTTGTCAACTGCCAAATACTATTTTCACATTATCTTTCTCACCCCAACCAATTCGAAGCATGCATTCATAGACCTCAGGATGGGCCTCGACAATTGTCTGTGTGGCTGGAGCATACTGTTGAATGGCTGTATCAACAAGGTCGATTCCAAATCCAATGTTTAGTATATGATCACCTCCAGAGCAAACAGCTTTTTGCATGAGCTTCCATCAAAGGTTTCTCCCAAGTCATCATGAGAACCTTGCTATTTGAGTCCATCAACTTATCCTCACTAAAAGAAACCCTATCTTCCAAGTAAGCATCATTAGAATCAGCATCCTTTTCTGTTTTCCTCACAATGGTTCCCAAAATCAACTCAGCCTGAATTCCTGCCAGTAAAGAGACTTAGTGATCCATATAGAAGACTCATTTTCCAGAAAGGCAACAAGCCCAAACCAACATTTGTCCAACATTATTGAATACATACATGTATAATCAGCAACCACAGAAAAACTATAATTGAGGTCTTGATGTCCACGATAACCATGCAATGCCCACGCCAGTGACAATGTCCATTGTTCTTTCTTGGTGTGTGAAATTGCACGTGTTGTTAAGTTAGATGTTAAACGGAAAACAACTCATTTTGTAGGTTGATGTGTAACTCCGGGATCAATAAAATTCAAGCAAGTGCTTTCAAAAGAATTTTTCAAGACTCTTCATTTTCTCACCTCTGTGTCTTGACAAGGTTTGCCATTATCACTTGACTTACAAAACAAATTCCATACACCAACAAATCTAATGCATGCATATGATTCACTGGTTTCAATTATTCATTTCAGCTGCCCATCTATCCTGGGCCTTCCATTACTGAAATTAAGAATCTATTCCATTGACAATGTTAAGCTCCGTAACACTAGGTTTTCATCTTTCTTTGCCTTTCCTTTTCTATATATCTAAGAAATCCAAGCGATCTAACCCAAAAATACTTGATGAACCATTGAACCATCAAGGACAAGGATTCAACTAGTATTGATCCTAAAAAGCCAAAATTTATGATGAATTTCATTAAAATTTCAAACTTCAAAGTACACATAACAAAGGAGTAAACAAATGGAAGAGAAATTACCCAATTACCAGCATTTAGGAGGACTTCAAATGCATCTTGTTGACCTGACCCCATAGCGAAATCACCAGCCGAGAGATTTGACGGAGAAAGTGCGTTCCATGGCGCACCAGCCCCAAGCAACGCCTAAACTACACCGGCCGTCTCCTGAATCTATCAAAGCTCTAACCTTTTCAACGTCGCCGTTCCTTGCCGCATAGCACAGCTGCTCTCCTTCTGCTACCATGTCTCCGGTTACAGATTGAATGAAAGCTACTAAGCTAGAGACGAAAACCCTGCCGCCATTGCTGCTCGGATGTGAAAAAGAAATTAAAAAAAAAAAAACAAAAAAAAAAAAAAAAAAAAAAAAAAAAAAAAAAAAAAAAAAAAAAACTGAAAATTATGGTGTATTCTTACAGTTTCGTCCTCTGAGGTTTATTGTTATTCAATAAATCCCATTGAGTTTTTCTAGATTACAATTTACCCCTTCTTCTCGAACAAACCATCGCACGGTGCCGTTTTGTCTTCTCAACGCGCGAAATTTTTTGGATCGTCTTGCCAACTCAGCTACTATTATTTATGACGATCATGTGAATGTCGTCACCTTCCTTTCTTTTCCATTATTTTTCCTATTTTCTTAACGTCTCCTCCTCCATCCTCTCTGTCTCGCGGTGGCGATTCGGAACTCGCTAACACGATTCGTCGATCCGCGCAATCAACGTTGGAGCGAAATTTCTGACGAGATTAGAAAGGACGACTGTTAATCTCGCCCTTTTTTTTTTTTTTTTTCTTGAAGATTTTATTTCGTTGGGATTGTTGTAATTGAGCAATTAATTAATCGAGGCGGGAGCCGTTATTTTTTTGAATGGCTTCGAGTTTTGATCGGTGGGAGAAGGATCCTTTCTTCTATGCAGCGGAGGAGGTTCAAGAATCTGCAGACAGGTACCATTTTCCAATTCTCTTTTAGTATATTGTCGCATTTTTAGGGTTTTCCAGGGATTTGAGTCGTTAATTTCGAATCGCATTCTGTTATTTTGTTTTCTTGAATGATTGTGCATTTCAACCAGAAAACAAGGAAATGTGCATTTCTTTTGGTTTTGTAGAAAATAGATGAGAAGAAGACGAATTAACTGATAATTTTGAAATTTATCTTTAGGTCAATTTCAAGATTCATAAGTTTAATCGTTCAAAAAAAAACTTTTTTTGTATAGATTTCTTGAGTAAGAGTAAGCATTGTTTTCCTAAGCAATGCATTTGTTATTGTTTTGGCGTCTGAGTTAGAATGTGATACTGATATCTGCGTCTTATTTCTTATTTTTTACATTCTAAAGGATGGAGTCTACCTATAGAACATGGCTTCATGCAAAAAAGGACACTTCTGATACGTGGAAGTTTGAGGAACTACGCAGGGATCTAAATACCACCCTTGGCACAACCAAATGGCAGGTAATCCCACTCTCTCCCCTTCTTTGTATCACTATGCTTTGGGGTTTGTCCCCTTATTTGTGCATCCACCATTTGTAATTGGGTCAGCTCTGGTAATTCTATTCATATTGGTTGTTTACTGGATAATAGCTAGAGGAGTTTGAAAAGGCTGTCCAATCAAGTTACAAAGGATGCTCCAGCGAGGGTGCAAAAGATAGGCATCTTCAATTTATTGCTGCTATTGAGGACCAAATTGCAAATATTGAAAAATCATTGCGGGAATCAGCCCTTTCAGATGGCAAAACAACACTTCCTTGGGTGCAGTTAGACAAAGGTGAACGAGATGAACTCGCTTGGTTCCTGTCAGCACCATCACAGTCTGAGGACAATAAAGATTCTAACAGAAATGGCAAGGATAATGAAATCCCACAAGAAATGGAAAAAGAACCAGTGTCTAATTCCTTAAAGAATTCAAGACGTTCAGTTGATTGGGGTTCTTCAGAAGCTAGGGGTGAGAAGTCGCATGGGCATAGGAGGACAGCTAGTGCTAGTGCTGACATTGGTGATTGGCAAATTGTAATTGCTGATGCTGGTTTCCAGCACAATCCTGCCAAGGGGCAGCCTCCTCTTCCACCAAGAAAAATACCAAGTTTCTCTAGATTCCTAAATTCCATGGAAACTGCATCAAAGTTGAAGTGGTCAATGAATGGTGCTAAGAAGTGGAAGGCAGTAGACTGCCAACAAGAGACTGATCTGGAATTATTGCGATCTCCTCAGATGACTAGGGTGAATATTCTGTTGCTCAACTAAAGAAATTCATTTATTGATGTATCCTTTGATTGTCACATTCTGTGCTGTGTGAGTAATGATTAGAAGTTTTATTCACTATGTTCTTTACCAGGGCATCAATGCATGCTGTGAAAAAAGTAAGAGTAGCCTAGGCTGCGATGATTGTTATGATAAGCAACTGCATCGCTGGTATGGAGCCATTCAGAGGCAGCTTCAAAGGTCTCAGTATCAAGTGCAACACAGTCGGGTTATTAAAATAGCCTTTTCAATTGTCCTCTTCATTTGCCTAATTGGTGAGCCTGCCTAAATTTCCACCAGATATTTTCTCTTATCACTTGACTTGTTTGCTTATATGTTTGGCTTGCAAGTGTATTCACTTGCAGATTGCAATCATTTAGGCATTGCTTTGATATCTATTGTTCCTGGTGCATAAATCTTATGTATTGTATGCATGCATTTTATATCGTCATGGGCTTCTTGTCGATGCCATTCCTCTTCCTCTTGTTCCACTGAGAAAGTGTTTTGTGTTGCTCCTTAGCTTTCTTGTGGTACTTTGTGCCTTTGTGGATTGAGATTTTATTTTTTCTCAGCTGTTAGAGAAGTTGATGTCTGTGCCAAAACCAGAGAGAGGTTTTATACATGGTTTAACAAGCCTTGTTAAAGGATTGAGTTTTCAGCACAATGTTCTTTCTGATATCTAACAGCATTCAATACTTATTAGTAGTAGTCCTTGTGGTACTTCACTGCTATGATACCAAGAAAATTAGAGCTGAGGTCAAGTATCTTTGATCTTATGCAATCCAAGCATATAGACAAAATGTATAAAAACAAATTGCTTTCTTGTTATATTCTTTCACGTTATGGTACTACTGTTTTGCCTCCAGAGTCCAGATTTATTTATGGTTTAATAGGAATACTTTAGCCATAATGCATGTCTTGGTTAAATTTTAAACCTTCGAAGGTGAGTTCATAAAGCCTATGGGACTTACATTTGATTGTTTATATGCAGTTTTACTCGCAATTGAGTTTTGACTTCAATGGAGAACAAAGGTTGTGCAATTACAGTTAGGATCCAAGTTTTCCATACTAGTTATGCAACAAAACGACGGCTCATTTGACCGACGGACACCACCCCCACCCCCCAAACTTTGGCTGTGCACTGTATCTTGTATTCCCCTTCCAATTTTGATTTCCTGATGAAGGGGCAACTTCCGTTGTATTATTAAGGAGCCCATCAATGGCAGAGAAGCTAGACCAAGGTTTCAGTCCAAGAATGTTACCTTGAAAATGTTGATGTTGTAATATATTATCCTTTTTCTCTCCCCTCATTGGATCTGAAACTTTTATTCTTGTATCCAATTCAATTTTCTTACCATATCAAATTCAGATTTCGCTCGTGTACTTTCTACAGCGGTTGTTTCATGTTTGTGAAATATAACATTTGGCAAGTAAACAATTTAACGCATAACTATATCAAGGACATCCAAATTTAATCCCCATAATTATTTTCAAGTAAAAAACAACACCATAACATTCCAGAATTTTAAGGTGCATATCCGGTTTATCTCCGAAAGTACAGATCAAACTTAGGTGGCCTAATTAGACAATTTGCGAGGCATATCTGTAACAGAAGTAGGAACCGGCGACCAAGAGCGGCACGAAGAACTCCAGGAACGCAGCGTATTTGGGCGACTGGTCGCCCTTGATCACAAAAGCACTCATCTCTTTCTTCTTCGGTTCCTGAGCCAAAGCACCCTCGGTGCCGTCCGCCTCCTTGATAACGTAGCCTTGTAGAACTCCCACCTGGTACTTGGCCAGCATGTTCTGCGCCGCGTTGCTGTGTCCGATATTGATGAATTCCTTGGTCGCATCCTTGCCGGCTACCTCCAACAGCACCTCCTCTCCTCCAGGGTGATCGTCCAAGAAACTCGTCACGTTCAGTACCTATAAAAACACAAACCCTGATTAATTACTCATCCGGATGGTGATCTGAAATGAAGGAGAGAAAGGAAACAGTGGAAGAGGATTAATTACTCTGCCATTGATGACAAGCCAGCAATCCCTCTTGGATTTGTGTTGCGAAACCTGGGAGAGGGTGAAAACTCTCTTTTCCGCCATTGTCAAGTCGGTTAGTTTCTCCGGCGTTAATCAGTGTGAGGATAGACTATAGATTATACTAATTCGCTGGCCAATTATTTATGCTGACTCCGGGCCAATTTTTTGGTGAAGAAACAAAGAGGAGGTCGTCGGGACAGATACGATTGAGCACGTGAGCTGCTACCACTCTCTCCATCCACTCCTGATGAAGAGAACGGTGCGCACGTGGCTCAACAACGAAAATCTGAGTCTCTATTCAGTGATGACCCCCGTAGAGTGTTAGTTGGTGAGTAGCATTGGCCAACAGGAAACAATATTGATAGGCTTGAATTGCTTTTTATATTAATTTGCACGTTCAATGTAGCCTGTAGGAATGTGTGAGGCAAATTGACATAGACATCAGAGATCAGCCGTTCCAGGGCACAACAAATACTTTAACAGGGTAGTTGTCAGGTTTTGACAGTGTCAAACTTGAACTTGGCTAGTTGACTCTACCAGACAACTCGAGTAGGCTCAATCTAAGTTTGTGCTAGTGTAGCAAGTGTAGCTCGATTAAGGATGAATCCTTACAAGAGCCTAGGGTGCAAACTGGAATAATCAGTTTGCGAGACTTTGAGATAATGAGTTACAACAAAATCATTTGCAAGAATGACGCATTTTATTTGCAAGCAATTCTTGGATGGTACATGTAAAAGGAACATGTAAAGATGATTGAACTGCTTGCAAATTCTATTGACATACAAATAAAACACTTCTTTTGACATTAATGTAAGCTCTGGTTAATTTATTTTCAATTAATTGTTGGGAATACACGAATGATTACACATAAACAAGTTTTGTTTTCTGTTATCAAAACTCAGTTTGTGCTGTAATACTACCGCGAACCATGGATTTCCTTGGTGCCTTTTGTTTTTGGTGTATCTTTAAACTCACTCTTGTTTTGTTGCTGATTCTCCCTGCCAAATTCTAAGCCTTGGAATGTAACCCTGGATGACCGATACTGGCTACCAAAGGCAGTCCCAAAGCCCCATCCCAGGCCCAACCCGATCCCACAGCCACCACCTTCCAAAGAGAAAAAGAAACAAAATAATAGGTGAACTAATAGCCGAACATGGTGAGCTAAAATATATTAAAAAGCTAGAAACTAGCAAAATAGATTAACTCAGTATCGAGTTTTGAGCAAATAGTGTAATTTTCTACCTGCACCGAGACCTAAAAAGTTCAAAGGCACACCTGCAGGGAAAAAAAACACATTGGAGAAAAAATTACTCAGAATGCAGATATGAATATATGATAATGCATATATTACATCATATGGAAGAAAAATGATATAAGCTGCATAAGAACTAACAAGAATTCTCGTAAGATGTAACATAGAATACATCAGTTTAGAGACCCAAAGTAATCATCCAATATACATTTATAGAGTTTCACAACAGAAGTCATCAAATGTTAAAATGTTCATTAGTTGCAATCTATTGTTTTCTAACAACAGAGGTCTACTGCATCATGGGAGCAGAAGCGTATGTAATGTCAAACTTGAAAAGTTGTGACAATTGTCTACAAGTTAGTTGAAAACAAAACCAGAATGCATCTTAAATTTATTAAGTATCTCTTTGACAAAAACTAGTTACGTTGCCATGAAGAAGAACCCTTCCTGAACAAGATGCTAATTTTCTAAACCTTCAATTGCACAAATTTAACACTGTCAAGAATGCTGACTGAGGGTAAATAAATTATATGAAACAGACAAAATAAGGTGGCTTCAATTTGGGTTTTTCCACTTCTGCTTTCTGAGGAAGTTACGAGTTTCCTTCAATTTTTTAAGGAAACAATAATTGAGTCATGAGAAGTTCTTACTGTATACCATACCAAACACAACAACTTTAGACACAAACTAGATCGTGAGAAGTTCTTCCAAATAAAAGGCAACATTACCTAAGATGTTTAGGCAAACTGCATTACCAACTTCCTAAATGAACAGACAAACCTCAATTATCATCACTTTCTAACAATCTACATCCAATCTCTTTCCAAAACAAACTGATCGACAGTAACAGAAAATCAGGATGAAGATGGTTTTCTACAATCCAAAAATTTGTCAAGGAAGCAAAAGACAATAGACACAAAACAACCCAAATTGACTCATCATGAAGACCATGTTTTCTCCATGAAAATGCTTTAATCCTTGCAGAATCATTTCGAGTCGGAAACCTTTAAAATGAAGTGACTTACTGCAAGAACACAAGATTTCTACACAAGACTTAGAGTCTTGGACAACAGAGTCTTATGTCCAAGTTCAAAAGGCAACCAATAACAATCTCAGCAATCAAGGGAAATCTTCCTGAGCCCAATTTTAATGCCTCATAAAACATAATACTTTACTGTAGACTGCTTTCTTATGATCAGATACATCACCAGTTACCCAAAATATATATATTAATTGAGAAATCCATTCCGGATTTCAGTACAGTATAACTTAAGTTAGGCTCCAATTTATGTAGTTTTGAAGGTAAAATAGCTAAAATTATTACCTTCTATGGAGTATGCTATTACTATGCTTCTGATTTTGGAGATAAAACCCACTTGCTCAATTTCAAAAACTCCATATGCAGAAATCTTGCAATCCAAATGTTAATTCCCAAATTCTTAAATTCCCACTTAAAGATACATGCAGCATTACCAACAAATTATTGAAAATTAGAAGTTAACTGGGAAGCATAATCATACCTCCGAAACCCCATCCTACTCCGAATCCACAGCCAATACCAAAACCTAAAATAAAAACCCAAACAAACAAAATTTAAGAAAAAATAAATAAATAAAGAAGCAAATATCATATGCATGTAGTGTGAGCCTACCAAAACCGACACCAACACCATCGAAGTTTGTAAGCGTCATTTATCCTCTGCAATTAAGTTCGAAAAATAGAAGAAAATGGGTTTAACAGTTGCAATCGAAACAAAAGAACCAGGATGCAAAACCACGAATCGATTCTCTTCTTCTCTTGCCCAGACACAGTTCCGAGATCCTGAAACTACAAAGATGCCCCTCTCCTGCTTTATATAATGACGATGATCTCCCTTTTATTTTCGAGATGGATCGTTTACAGTATTTAGGGTTAGGCCCAATATCATTTGAATTGGGCAGAATTTAGCCACCCCGTTGCTTGATCCAGTCTTGTAGTACAAACTTGTCGCTGATAAATAAAAAAATAAAAAAGAATATTCGTTCAGAATCAGAATACATGTTATTCGAGAGGCTTCCACTTCAGTATTCATAACTAAGTAAACCAAACCAGACAATTCTTCTATGGCCTCTTTGGTTTAAGGGAAAAATGTTTTGTCTGAAAATTTCGTTTGGTAAGTTGAGGAGTTTTTTTATAAATAAAGATACAGTACTTTAAAATTTAATTAAGATTATTACTTTTTAAAAGAATAAAACTAAAACTATTTAATAATTTTTGTAATTTTATTAAAAAAAATTATTTAGAATCCATTAAACATGTCTATGTGCAAATTTATTTAATTATTATTTGGTAAAATATTATCTCTTTTTTTTTGGATAAAAGGTGAATTTATTTATCTAGAAATACTCACAACATAAAGCAACATAAGAGCTGCTATAAGAGAGAAAAGACTAGGAAAAATACCTAATAAGTAATACACATTCTACTATTACCCAAAAACTAATCTGTCACAACTGTTTCAAGTCCCCATTGAATTGCAATAGCCATAGGAAGTGATGAAGACCTTGGGTGGGCAAACTCCAACATTCTAGCTCTAACCTCAAATTGAACTCATGAAGGATTCTACTCTCACTTCTAAAGAGCTATAGATGAACTCTTTTGTTTCTTTCCATCCAAATGTTGTAGATTGTGGCATTCCATGAGAGTTTGATTAGAATGCTAAGCAAAGATTTTCTTTTGGCTCTTTTCCCCATCCAATGTAATAAGTCTTGCCAAGAGTCCACAAAGGGAATATTGATCATAGTACTAATTTGCCTGCATATTGTGTTAGCATAATTGCACTTAAAGAACAAGTGCTTAAAAGTTTTTGAGTTATTATTGCATGGGATACAAGTATCCAAGACGATAGGGGTCCATTGCTTTTGTCTAGCTTTTGTAGTCAATCTATTAAGTATGCCTAGTGAACCTATGAAGCTGTGCTTAGGGATAGCATGAGGAAACCAAACAAGTTTATGCCATACCTTCCTGGGTTGCTTATTTCTCAACCAATGCCAAGTCTAACTAGTTTTGAAAGATCCAAAAGGGGAGATCAACCAAATAACTGAATCATTTTCACCTTCCCTAGGATGAATATCAAAAAGAGGTATTTGGATTTCCACCAATTGGGGAGATCTAACAGGAGGCCAATTCCAAAATCTACCACTTATAACACTGGCTAGTTGAGCTTGGGAAGGTATCCATGCTTCATGAACAATAGAGTTGCCATAAACTTCTAACAGTGGGCCAGAGGGGTGGCAATTATCATGGCAGAGATAAGTGTTCTGACCATTCCCTAGTATGTGTTAGATTAGCCCTCTCGCTAATGGCCTTAGTTTTAAAATTTTCCTTCATCCCCAAAAAGCATCAAAAGGAATGTTAATTGACCAAAAGCTTCTGCTCTTGAGTAAGTTTTCCTGGTCCCACGCAACCCAAATAGAACCTGCCTTTGAGAATAACAGCCATATAAACTTTAAAATGCAGCTTGATTCCATTGAGCTAAGTTTCGGAGTCCTAGACCCCCCCTCCTATTTTGGAGTACAAACATGCAACTAGCTCACCTTAGCCTTTCTAGCACTGTGAGTTTCATTATTCCAAAGAAAAGCACCACATATCTTTTCCACTTCTTTAATAACCAATTTAGGCAATATGAAAACAAAACACCAAAAATTGGTGATGCCTTGAATTATCGAGGAGATTAGTTGTATTCTATTAGCAAAAGAGAGATGTTTAGCCGCCCAGGAGGGCTTTCTCTCAATGATTTTAGAGACTAAAGGCTTGAGATCCTTTTTTGCAAGATGTCTTGTGATCAATAGTACTCCTAAATATCTAACTGGCAGTGTATCAATCTTAAAACCAAATTTTTCAGCAAGCAACTAGGTATGTGATGTAAATAACCCACAACAGAACAATTCTGACTTAGCATACTTCACTCTCAGGTCAGAAACCTTAAAGAAATTCGTCAAGACAGCATCAATTGCATTTAGAGAGACTAGACTACCATATGTGAATTTCATGAGATCATCACCCAAACATAACTGTGTGAGTTGCACATTTTTGCATTTAGGGTGATAAGCAAATTTTCCTTCCTCAGCAACTTTGTTCAACATACAAGAAAGAACCTCCATGCATACCACAAAAATGTATAGAGATAAGGGATCCCCTTGCCTAACTCCTTTCTCTCCTGAGAAATAACCATATAAACTTTCATTGAAAACCACAAATAATTTAGGAGTAGTCACACAAATTTTAACTAAATTGACAAATTGACTAGGAATGCCAAGAGAGTAGAATTTGGAATATAAAGTCCCAATATACTGAATCAAAAGCTTTCATTAAATCAATCAATTTTCATTAAATACTATCTTTAGTTATAAACATTTAAAATATAATAGTCTTGATCAGCCAAAAATGAAAAAAATAATAATATTCTTAATTATTGAAGTTTGAAAAAGGCGTACCTTCATTTCTACCAAATCTTGAAAGTTGAAACTTGAAACTTTTGTAATTGATTCCCAGTGGGAAAATTTTTGCCGTCTTAAAAGGTGGGAAAAATATCAAAAATCGAAAGAAGCGAATTTAGCCTTTGCCATGAAACGGACCACAAATGCACTTTATCTCTTCAACCAAACATGCCATTACAAGGAAATCCCAGAAACAACACACAGGGCTTCCCTTACTCTCCCCTCAATCTTTTCCCAAATTTACAATCCTTATTTTTGACCAAACAGACACAACAACAAAAACCCCATTTTTCCTAAGGCACAATTTTATAAGCCTTCATCTTATCAACCCAAGAAATGAACGCATTCTTGGAGTTTCTGAACCCCAAGAACCCATGCTCCTTGCTCTTGTTCATGCTTGCTAGCGGTGCCTGGCCTCCCAGCACCCAATCCACGAACCACCAGCCACCCACCTCCACCAAGCTGGTCTCCTGCAGCTGATTCTCCCTCACTACCTCCTCCCACACTCTCTCTTTTCCCTTCATCATCTCTGACAACCCCAGATTTTTTCCCTCCTCGAAACCATACTCCTCTATCCCAAATTGCTCCGCCAGCACCTTCCACAACTGCTTCCACCGGTACACGTCTCCGTTGTGTACATTAAATGCTTCGTTCCTCGCGTAAGGATCCACTGCTGCCCATATCTGGTGCTCCGCGATCAAATCCGCATCCGATGCGTTCGAGTAGCATTCCCAGGCGGCTTTGCTGCCGGGAAATAACAGTGGTTTCCTTTCGTGCTTGCATATTGCGGCATAGACACAGAGAGTGCCTATGAGGTTCATCATGCTGTAAGGAGAAAACCCCCATATCACATCCGGTCGGTGGACCGACCACGTCAAACCCTCCTTTTTCTCCGCCTCTTCGAACAGAACATCCTCCAGAGTGTAGTAAAAATTGGGCGCGTTTAACCTGGGTAAGTCCTCCGTGAAAGGCGGATCATGGGACTCGATCTTTCCGAACAATTCGAAGGGTCCGATGTAGTGTTTGGTCCCCGTTTGGAGACAGATGTGTCGGAGATTGGGCGCGTTGGGAATCACCGTCCGGAGCACGTTGCGGAGCATGGCGCCGTTGGCTTCGATGTTCTCTTCCTCGGTAGATCGGTTGGCCCAGGTGGCATAGAAGACGTGTGTAACGTCGGTGAGCTGGGATAGCTTGGCTTCTGTATCCGCCGGATCGGATACATCACACTGGATGTACTCGATCGGGTGATCGGCGTTCCAATTCGGCCTTGGCCGCCGCGCCACACCGTATACTTTCCATGGGCCACCGGGGGTGTCAGAAAGCGGCAGGATTTCGGCCAGGCTATTCCCCACGATTCCCGTCACCCCGACCACCAGTCCCACACTCTGGTAGCTTCGCGGCGCCTCATCTTCGTCAAATTTCTTCTGCAAAATCAAACATGGAACAGAAATTTATCCAATTCTAATAACGTAGGATAAAAAAGGACACCCAGAGAGGGACTTTTCCATACCTTGGCAGCGCCGATTGCACCAGCCCACCACCAGCTCATTCTGAATCAGAATCGCAGAGACAGAAGTTGAAAAGTTGAAACGAAAGATTGCAAATAAAATTGAAAAGAGGATGATTGCTATAGAAGAAACGGAATAGTAGGTGGATGGATGCTCTAACCGTCGGTCTTCAGTTAATCTGAAATTTTTGATTTGAGGTTGAGTGTGGGTGGCGTTTGGTTTCAGAGCTTCAGCTTATAATAGGAGAGAAAGGGGCCACAGGACATAGGGAGAGGAGGCGTAGATAGGGTATTTCTGGTAGGTGACGAGCAATCAATGACAAAGCAAATGTAATTTTATTATTATTATTTTTTTAACATTTTGTCGTGGACCGATTTGAACCGTTGTCATGTGAGGAAAATATGAATCTTACAAGCGTGGTTAGAGTCAATTGATTTGAAGGATCAGATTCAAATGTAATTTTATTTTATTTTTTTTACAAGAACAATAACTAATAAATTAATAAGTTAATTTTATTAATTGTTAATAACTAAAGATTGATATCAAATCTGATAAATATTCCCTTCCCTCGATTAGGCGGCGGCCATCGGCTCGTTTGATGGAGTTTGTAAATGTAATCTTAAGTTTTGAGCAATGCTAGGGCACTCGCTTTTTGCACTCTCCGGCCAACACTGCCCCTTTCATTGGGCCACATAAGCTTCTTTAAAGCTTTCAGGTGAACGTCTTCCGGAACCAAAATAACGTGGCCCAATAAAAGAGAAAGTATTGGCCGGAGAGTGCAGGAGGCCAGTGCCCCTAGCACTGCTCTTAAGTTTTAACTAAACACTCATCCTTGATATTTTCTGTCGAGGGAATCATGTTTTACACGCCAAATTATACTTTAAAATTGCAGATTGATTTATTAAATATTTTTAATAAAATAATATAATTTTATTAGAAATATTTTAATTAATTTATAAGTTAAAACGTCAAATTATACATATAATTATGCATTTTTAAATTATAATTTGATCTGTCAAATATTTTTTTTTCCAACCAATGAGGCGGCTTCTTTCTTTTATTTTATTCAAATGATCAATGAATTATTTTAAGAAAAATAAAATTAAAATTAAAATTATATTTTTAATAAACATTCTTTAAGTCTTTAATGATATTTTATTATTTTTATTAGTTTTTAATATTTTAATTATTACAATAAAAAATTATTTTACAATTCAACTTTTATCGGATTATAAAGCAATAACCTTGAGAAAGACCTTTGATATTGTGTCTTTTCCCAATCTCAAAACTTTAATTTTGTATTTGATATAATATAAATTATAAAACAGAAATATTTAGTAAAATATCGCATTTTCCTTAATCTTTTATTATATCTCACTTTTTATATAATAATGTTATATTTATAATATTATATAAAATTATAAATACATATTTATAATATAATATTAAATAAATATATATAATTTTATGGGCGAATTAATGTGAAATAAGGTAGTTATATAATTATATACCTATGACATCGCAATAAACACAAACTTCACCCAGATAACGATTTGCTGCCATTGAAGAGACAGAAGGGGAGGAGAGAGATAGAGAAGAGGAAAAGAGAGAAGGAGGAAAACAGCCGAATAGGGCAAGAGAAAAGAGAGCAGAGGAGGAAGATGAAGATTTTTTTTTTCATTTTTTTTTATGAATCTGATTTGTTATTTTATTTATATAAAATTAATTAAAATGCTAGCAATTTTATGTTGAAAAGGGGCTGAGGGTTATGGATTAACGGAATATGGACCGGCTATCGTCCATTTCGGGTCAATTTTCTTTTATTACATGTAGTTTAGGAGCTAAATTCTTTAGAATAATAATAGAAAAGATGAATATTTAGAATTAATGATGTGCTATATATCATTAATAATTTAAGTAATTTAATGGTTATTTTTTCTAATTGAAAATGAAAAATCTTGAGTTTGAATCGTTATATGACATGCGGGTGAGATCAGAAAAGAGATCTTAAGTTTGAGTCGTCGTATGGTATGCAGATGAAGTCAGATAAAGAACGAAAGATGGTTATATTTTTTTGTGCAATTAAGATAAAAAAATGATGTGATATATATCATATTATTAAATTATTAAATTAGTTAATATATATAATAATATAAATTTTATAAAAATAAAATAATTAATTATTAAATAATATAAGATCTAGTTTCTAATATTTTAAATGATATAGTATTAATCTTAAATTCTGATATTAAATATTAGTCTTATTTACCATTATTCATTTTCTTATAATGTATGTTGGGGGTTGGTACCCCTAAAGATAGTAAGTTAGAGGGCGTCTTATGGGGTCAAACTAAATTTTATTATAAAATTTATTAATTTTTTATACAATAATTTTTGGGTTTGTATTTGTTTTTTTATATCTTAAAAATTAAGAAAAAAATTACTCTTAAAATATATCATTTTAATCACCATAAGAAAATATTAAAAATAATTTTTAATATTTTTTAAATTAAAATTTTAATGACAATATTAATATTTATCTATAATATTTTTAAAAATAAAAGATAAAAAGAAATTTTTTATAATTGAATGATTTATTAAAATGAATGAATAACAATAGAGTTAAAAAGAAGAAAAAAATATTTATCATTATTAAAATATGAAAAAGTAATAATTAATTTAAAATAAAATAAAA
>BPVZ01000022.1:321834-332615 GCA_020521535.1 Rubroshorea leprosula
TATTAATTAATATATATAATATTATAAATAAAAATTTTTAAATAAAAAATATTAATTATATAATAATATATCATATTATAAATTTATAATAACACATAATATTATAATTATTACATTTTTGTAATGCTATTAAAAATATTAGCCACAACTTGCGGTTTACACTTGAAATCTAATGGGCCTAGTATCAAATTTTTTCTAACATTTTTTTGAATAAACAGTACCCATTTATGGGGCTGTTAATGAGTCAAATTGAGTATTTAAATATTTGTATGTAAATTCATTTAAAAAATTTAAATTCAAGTGTTTGATAATCCTTAGATAATTGAGCTCATACTTAAATTTACAGGAATCCGAGTAAGTTTGAACTTACTTGAAAGATCAAGTACGAGCTTGAGTAATCTAGTTGAATGAGTATTGTAAATTGAATTCGAGTTTTATTTTTTTTATAATTCTAAACTATTTTAATAACTAATTATCTAACGATAAATATGTTTACATTTTTTTAAAATATTGAGATATCAAAAGTTTAAATAAGAGCATTATATTAAAGTTTAATAATAAAAAAATAATTTAAAACCCCATCTAAACATTCATATTATTAGTTCTAAAAAATTTAAACTAAAATTCATTCAACAAATTATACGCTACCATCCAAAAAATATATATATTTTTCCAAGTCTTGCAAGCCAATAGTTGGAAAATAAAAATACAATAAAGTTAAACTCAAAATCAAACTAAATTTTATAATAAGTTATTATATATTTAAATAATATATATAAATTGACACATATAAATATATAATATAATTTTAAATTTTAAATTAAATACCCGTAAATAATTTGTGAGTATTGATTTAAATTTAAATCAAGTTTATTTTTTTTTATCAAGCTCAATATTAGAGACAAACTCAACTCATTTAACTCAAATCGAATTTGGTTCGAATGACTCGTGAGTAACTCCTGGGTTATCCTATTCGCCAACGGCACCACCAACCCATGTGTATAATTCTTCCTCAAATTAAAAGGAATAATAAACATAAAAAGGCTTGAACTTATTTCAATTTGATAAAGTAGGACATAGATATTTTTTGACAAAATAAGGTCCTTAAATTATCAAGTTTGTGCAATGAGTGATATTTTTAATTTTTTCTATGGAACCCAAAAAAATCTAAAACAAAAGACACTTGACGGTTTTGCGACAGTTTAATCCATTTATTTCAATTCACAAATTAGAAGGAACAAGTGCTTTCAAATTTGAGAAAGAAGCTTGATCATGGCAGCGCGTGGGCGACATTTAGCTTGCAAGGGCAGGACCTTAGTCATGGTGAGCCCTGTTCCTTCCCTCATATCAACCATCTCCTCCCCAACTCTTTCCCACTCAAAGCATTGAATCAAAGACCCCAGCGTCAATCCGACCACCCTCAACGCCAATCCGTCCCCGGGACATGCCCGCCTCCCCGACCCAAAAGGTAACAACCTGAACCCATCTTTTGCCATTCCCTCCATTCCTTCGAATCTCTCAGGCTTGAATTTTCTCGGGTCCTCCCAAACCTTGGGGTCATTTTGTATAGCCCACACGTTCACCAACAGTAAGGTGCCGGTAGGTATCTTGTATCCCCCTACCTTGCACTCCTCCATTGATTCATGAGGCACTAGCAGCGGAGCTGCAGGATACATCCGCATTGATTCACTTATGATGCCACGGAGATATGGAAGATTAGCCACATCAGCTTCCTCGATTAGACGGTCAAGACCCACCATGTTCTCGATTTCCTTTTGAGCCTGTTGAAGTACTTCCGGATGGTTAAGTAAAAGTGAAAGTGCCCATTCCATGGTGCTTATCGTAGTTTCGGTTCCTCCACTCAATAGATTCTGCAAGGAATCTTGTGATTAGTACCGAAACATATTGGATTTGACTCCTAAATACACACTCAAAGAGGACTTTTATCAAACAGTTGGTGGGCACAAGAAACAGAGCACAAATTGTTAGTACTGTTGATTCTACGCTACCCAATATGCATCTAATCCTACAAATTCAAGTCCCATGTCGCCACCAAGTTGATAAATTAAAGAACTTAGTAAATTATTGAAACCTAATCAAAGTAAAATTGAAAAAAAAGGGGGTTCTTACAAGCAGGATGTTTGCAATCATCTCATCGGTGAAATACTCTGGTTCTGAATCCTGCACCGACAGTAATACCTCAATCATCGTCTTCCTCTCTTCATTGCGACTGATCTTTGTTTTTCTCCTACTCTGATTTATTAATTCTAGGAAAAACCCAACTCTGTTTCTCTGACACTCGATCATGGTCCTCTCTAGCTTCTTGGATTTAAACCAGGGCAAGAAATCTCCGTAATTTGTTGCAGAAGCCACTTTATTCGCCTCAAGCTGAGCCGCTCGAAATCTTCTCGCCTCCTCCGCATCTGCTACGTTCTCTCCATAGTACCGCTTTCCTGCCATCATCCTCGTCATCACGTTGAGCGTGAGCTCAAACAGCACTGTTCTTAATTCAACCGGCTTGTCTTCGAAATCTAAGAGCTTGCGCAAAAGTGATCTAACCTCATCCACGCGTATGCTCGATAACATTTGGAGGCGGGACGTTGATAGAATCTCGATGGATGCAATTCGTCTAAGGCTTCGCCAGTGGTTGCCGTAGGGAGACCAGACGAGGTTTCTGCTGTTGTTGCCCAAGTGTTCTGCCACCATCAACCGAGGGCGGCCGGCGAAGATGATATCGTTTTTGCTCAAGCATTCTTCCGCAGTTGACGGGGATGAAACGACGATGACCGGGCGACTTCCCAATTGGAGAAAGAATATGGAGCCATTACGGTGGGCAATTTCGGCCAGGGTTTGGAACAGAGGCTTCTTCAAGAGGTAGAGATGGCCGATGATGGGTAGACATGGAAACGGATTTGGTGGGAGGTTTCGGATTTTGTGGAGAAAGTGTTTTGTGAAAACGTAAAGGACTAAGAATGCTAGAAAGTAGTAGAAAAAAGCAGCCATGGATGCAAAGCTTTACTGCCAAATGACCAGAAACTTCCAAGGCTCTCTGTTTTTCTTTGCCGTTCGGAAGCCCTACGGCTTCCCGTTGACCACCTTGTTTTGTGACCTCTTTTTGCGGCCTTCGTTTTCTTTATCTTCTTTTTGTTCTTCGTTTTTCTTGTTTAGTTTGTTGATTTATTCTTGAAGAAGATTGAAAGGTGTTTACTAACACCATAACGTTTGATTATAGAAATTTATAAACATTAATTTTCTTAAGAGGTTATTCGTGTTAATTATTTACCATCTTTTTTAATATTATTGTAGTGTTAACCTAGATCTGCTCCCCCCTTTTTCTTTTTTTCTTTTTTTCTTTTTATTTTAATATCTCTATTCGGGAAATGGAATTCTCTCATGCTCTGCTTAGGGTTGAGGGTGACGACAACAGGTTTCTCCCTAGAGTTTCTCTCCAACAAGGAGTTTCTTCTTTCTCTACTATCTTCTTCCCTTACCTTCCTCCTCTTGATCTCTTCCTTCCTCTTAGTTGATTGTCTTGCTTTGGAAACTTCAACCTAAGGACCACAAGGCAACAGCATCTTTCGATCTACATCTACTGTTGATTTTTGAAAGTTGTAACTAAGTAACGAGGGAATTGATCTCACTGGTGGGTTGGGTTTCTCTTATTCACCTAGTCAGAATCTTACTTTTGCATATCTTCAATTTCAGATGGGATCTTGGCAAGGGTTGCATTCGAAAAACCTAGTGCACTCTAATTTTTGGTAAGGCAGCAGCATCTTTCAATCTACATTGGAGAACCTAGTGCACTCCAATTTTCAATTTGGTAATCGAATACAAAAGGACAGGGATGCTATGGGTGACTCCGGTTCTTGTCTACATGGGTACTATGCTATTCACGTTGACAAAGGGGCTCTAGTTCCCTTGATGAGCTTCGCCAACAAGGGTTTACAAAGGATTAGCAACGTTGGGAATATGATTGGGAGTATTCGACAACAATTGGGGTGCTTTTTGTTTGTACGGAGGATTGGCAAAAAGGAAAAGGATGTTGTTGCTAAAGCCAATTGTGATTTGCATGAAGAGAATAACATTCAAGATGGTAAAGAGGCTCTAGTTCCCTTCAATAGTTTTGGCAAACAGGGTTTGAAGAGGATTGGAAAAGATGGGGAACATGCTTACACCACGGGGGTCTATACCCATTTTCCTCTTGGTTAATTTTCAAGAATAGATAGGGTGGCAAGCTATAGGTTGGGGACTGTTTGTTGCTGGAATCTCTTACTCTCCCCATGAAACTGGATAAATAGGTGAAGACGTCCAGTAGCTTTTAATGGTCATAGTGACTCTCCTTTCTACTTTGGTAGCCCTATTTAGCCTATATAGTGATTGCAATCGCAATCTCTAGTTGCAAATAACTCTCTTTACTTAATTATTTATATTTGTCATGGGTATAGTTTAAATCTATTACTAGTGTTGTAGGTTATACTTCTAATTTTATTTTTAGGTTATAATGCTTTAAGCTATATGCTTGTTATGGAGATTCTTCTGTATTTTCTTATTATTTAATATAATTTCTCCATTTCCTATAAAAAAAAATCCCTATTCATGCTTTGCGAAAGTAATTTTTATCCATGAAACAGGACGGAGCGCCAATGGGTAAAAATATATTTTTAACCCTCACCTTACGGAGTTTGAAGGTGTTAGCTCCTTACCTTATAGTATGACACTTTTAACCCCTCATCTTACTAGATTTATAAGTTTTAGCCCCTTACCTATTAAAATTGAAGAAAATAATCCTCACTTTATAATGACTGTTAACTCTGTTAGTTAAAAGTAAATTTTTATCAACTAACAGTTAACTAATAGCCAATTAACAAAATTAACGAAATATTATAAAGTTAGTTCTGTTAATTCTGTTAACTGAAAGAAGATTTTCGACAACTAATAGTCAACTAATAGAGTTAACAGTTTGTTAATAGAACTAACAAAATGTTATAAAGTAAGCGTTATTTTCTTCAATTTTCTTCAATTTTAATAAGTGAGGGACTAAAAGTGTCATAGTATAAGGTGGAGGCTAAAATCACCAAATCTAATAAGGTGAGGGGCTCAAAATAGGTTTTGCCGCACCAATGAAGGAAGGGGGACAGCCGCCCCCTAAACTTTTAAAAACAACTTAATATGGTATTTTAATTTTTATTTGTTAAAAAATTTATTTTTATAGTATGAACTTTAAAGACTATTTCAAAACATAGAGAAAATATTTAGGACCTAAATGGAGAGTTTAATTTGAAAAAAAAAAAAAGATATGATTCAAGCAATACGAATTTTGTGTCAATTTAATTAATTATGAATTGTAGTTATTAAACATTTCTTTATCTATTAAGTGCCTTAAAAAAACTTTGATTCTCTATTTAAATAATTCTAAATTTGCATTTTTTCAGTATTTTTTTATAAAAATACATAAATTTTATTTTTTTCAATGCAAATTTATTAAAACAGTATAATTTTATGATGTTTTTTCTCATAATTTTTAGAGATTCGACTAATAAACACATTTTTCTTTTTTATTCATTCTTTAATTGATCATTGTATGATTTATTATTGTAATATTTTGTTTTTTAATATAATAAATGCATTTATTTTTAATTTTTATTAAGAATATATCAATGAAAAGTACCAAAAATAAATTTTTTGATAAAAAAATGAAAAAAATAAATTAATACTATAAAAAATACTCTTAAAAACTTAAATCTTCAACATAATATTGGTCCCTTCTAACTAAATTTCCTAGCCCCATACTTGCCATGAAATAATAATTTTCTAATTAATGTAGCTGTGATATGGCTGTGTTTCATAAATATAATTTTAGCTGTATTGAAAAAAGAAGAGATTATTTAATTGTTAATTTCCACAGCCATAGTGTCTTTGGTAGATCTTTGGTTGATAGTTACCAATGGAGCAGTCAGTGATGCGTCATGCATGACGCATGCTTCCCTTAAAAATATTAATTACAGCATACAAAAATCAATTGGTATATCGCTAAAGCATTAAAATAGCCAGACAATTGCATAGCCGATGGTTTCAACACGAAAACCTTGGCATTGGTCAAGTTTTATGTCGTCATGATACCAATTATAAAAATTAATTCTCTTATTTTTTTACAAAAAAAAAAAAAATCTATTATGTTTCCTTAAATTAAACAAAGTTAAAAATGTAATTATAATACTTTTTTTTATATTTATTAATATTAAAAAAATAAAAATTCACTTTATCTAATTAATTATTTTAAAAATGATTTTTTTAGTTTTTATACAAATAATTATTGGTTGTCAACTTTAATCAAATAAATTAAATATTTAAAATTATAAATAATAATAATTATCAATTATTAAAAATTTAATATCAATTATCAATTGTGAAAAAAAAAAAACAAATAGTTTATAATATTTTAGAAAGCCTACCATATCGAATCCCACATAAATCATAAGCTAGAAGCTAAGAATAATTAAATGGCCTATGGACTTGGGGAGGCTCGTTGTTCATGAACAGAAAAGTCCATACATGATGTAAAATGCAAGTATGCAACTAAAAGAACTAGAAACAACATTAACATTAAACGAAACTAAAGCAACCTGGCTGCCATATGTAATGACATCCATTAACTGAAAGTGTTTTTACGGTGGTGGAAATAGTGAGTACTTTTCATATTTGGGAAAGAACCTTAATCATGGCGGCCCGTGGGCGGCATTTGGCTTGCAACGGCTGAGCTTTTGGCATGGCGATCGCTGTTAATCCTTCAGTCATGTCTACCATTTCCTCTCCAACCCTTTCCCACTCAAAGCACTGAATCAAAGATCCAAGCGTCAATCCTACCACTCTCAACGCCAAGCCGTCTCCGGGGCAGGCCCGCCTGCCAGACCCGAATGGCATCAACTTAAACCCATCTCTCGCTGTTCCCTCCACTCCTTCAAACCTCTCAGGCTTGAATATTTTCGGGTCCTCCCAAACCTTGGGATCGTTCTGTATAGC
Source organism: Rubroshorea leprosula (assembly GCA_020521535.1). NCBI lineage: Eukaryota > Viridiplantae > Streptophyta > Magnoliopsida > Malvales > Dipterocarpaceae > Rubroshorea > Rubroshorea leprosula. Next base: position 328,855 of record BPVZ01000022.1, read on the forward strand.
CCACACGTTAATGAACAATAACGTCCCAGCCGGAATCCGAAATCCTGCCACCGTGCACTCCGCCGTTGATTCATGCGGTAATAATAGCGGAACCGCAGGGTACATCCGCATCGTTTCGCTTATGACACCCCGGAGGTATGGAAGCTTAGCCAGATCTGACTCGTTGATCAGCCGATCAAGACCCACGACGTTTTCGATTTCTTTTTGAGCTTTTTTTATTACTTCCGGATGGCTGAGAAGGAGCGAAAATGCCCACTCCATGGTGGTGATCGAAGTTTCTGTTCCTGCAGACAACAGAAGCTACGAGAATTTCCGAGATTATCACAAGAACATTTGGAGTGATAGGAATTTGAAACAAGGGAGGAGTAAAATCAAAGATCTTACAAGCATGAGTTGTCCGATCATCTCGTCGGTGTAATACTCCGGTTCTGATTCTTGTTGAGACAGCAACATCTCAATCATTGTCTTCTTCCTCTCTCCACCACCATCTTTATTCAATTTTCTTCTACTCTGCTCTAGCAGGTTCAGGATAAACTGCTCTCTGTTTCTCTGACACTCTATCATCCTTCTTTCCAGCTTCTTGGATTTAAGCCACGGCAAGAAATCTCCGTAATTCGATGCAGAAAAAATCTCAATCAATTCATCTTGAGCCGCTCGAAATTTCTTGGCTTCCTCCACATCCGCCACATTCTCGCCGTAAAAGGGCTTTCCGACTATCATCCTTGTCATCACATTGAGGGTCAACTCGAATAGCACTGTCTTTAATTCAACAGGCTTGTCTTGACGATCTGAGAGCTTACGAATCAGCAATCTAACTTCATCAGCACGTATGCTTGACAACATCTGCAGGCGGGATGTTGATAAAATCTCTATGGACGTAATTCGTCTGAGATTTCGCCAGTGTTCCCCGTAAGGAGACCAGGCGAGGCTCTTACAGTTGTTGCCTATGTGTTCGGCAATCATCAACCGAGGGCGGTTGGCAAAGATTATATCATTTTTAGTCAAGCATTCTTCCGCTGTCGACGGGGATGAAACTACGACCACCGGACGATTTCCCATTTGAAGGAAGACTAAGGGGCCATTTCGGTGGGCAATTTTGGTCAGGGTTCTGAAGAGAGGCCTCTTCAACAGGTACAGATGGCCGATTATGGGAAGACATGGAAACGGGCATGGAGGGAGGTTTTGGATTTTGTGTAGAAAGTGTTTGGTGAAAACATAGAGGATTAGGAATGCAACAAAGTAGAGAGAAATAGAGGCCATGGATATATGGATCTGTTAGGTGTGAGCTTATGGTTTTTGCTATGTTTTATAAAGAAGGCGCAGTTGTGAATTTTTCTTTGGGTTCCCTTAGTTTATTTTATTTTATTTTGGTTAAATTTCCATTTTGGTCCCTGAATTATTGTACAGACCTCCAATTTGATCCTCATTGTTTATAATTTGGCTTAAGTTGGTCCTTAAACTATTGTATGGACCTCCAATTTGATCTTTACTGTTTACAATTTCGCCTCAATTTGGACTCTAAACTATTATCTAATAGAAAGACAAAGTTGGGGTTAAATCGGTAAACAGTAGGAACCAAATTGGGGATTCATATAATAGTTTAGGGACTAACTCAGGGGTCCGTATAATAGTTTAGGGACCAACTTAAGGATTCGTACAATAGTTTAAGGACCAAATTAGGAATTTTTTTGAGTTTAAGGACCAATTCGAGGGTCCGTATAATAGTTTAAAGACCAAAATAAGAGTTTAACCTTTTATTTTTAGTGCTTGCGTAGTGGCATTTGATTTAATAAACATGATAGTCTAGCGTAAATTAATATTTTTGTCAATTTATAAATGGGCAGGTGTGACTTGTAAATAATATTCACAACCACATTTAAACCTGAGCATCTCTGTTAACTGTTAACAAAATGGGAAATAATGGAAATTGAACTTTTTCAAGGGAAAATTACATTTTATCTACTTGTGGTTTAAGATTAGTGTATAAAAAGGCTCAACATTTTAAAATATGCATGTAACATACTTGTCATTTGAGGTGGATGGACATAAAAACTTAAATTTTTAAGATGTACAAATGAGGGTTTAAAATTTATATTAGGTGTACATAATCACTTAAAATTATATGAAATTGTCCTATATACCTTTATTTTTCTTTTCTTTTCATTTTTTAAGTTAGGGATTTTTAAGAAATTTCAATTGATTATTTACATCAAGTTTTTATATACATATTTTGATATCTTAGATCTTTATTTACACATACACAAAACCACAAGTAAATTATACACACATTTTAAAATTTTAAATTTTTATGTACACTTACCTCAAATTACAAGTAATTAAATCACAATTTTTCTTTTTTTATTTGTAATTTTTGTTAATTAATTTTACTTGATTAAAATAATTTCAACTTTCATTTTTTACTACTATGTAATACGTACATAGAAGTTAAAATACATATAAAAAAAATCAAATTAAGACAGCGAGAAAAAGGAAGAGTGTACATTGCATGACCCACATTTCATGTATTAAATTTATGCATTGATCTATCTAGAATCAACTAATAGGTTATGTCCCCTATATTATACATTATTTCTCATATTTACTTTTCAAACCTAAAATTTAGCTAATGGCATTATGCTGAGCACCTTGTGAATACCAACACGCCATCAAAAGAAAAAGACATCAGGAGAACCATAAGTCATGCTTTGCAAGTATTCATGTGCCATTTATTTTGTTAATCTGTTTATGGGTTACGCATCTAAAGTTAGTACTCGCACTTGCGTCATTACCCGCGATAGAGAAGTGCATATGCATGCCCTGGCATCTTTCTGTGTTCAAAGTTGAGAAATGTTATCTCCTTCTATCAAATTTCCTAATGTTCAAAAAAAAGAGGAACAAAAAAAAGGACACTAATTGTATATTTGGGTTGAGAAGAATAGAATAGACAAAAATAAATTTTTTTATTTGATTATTAAAAAAAAATTTTAAAAAAAATTCTTTTTTATTTCTCGACTTAACCATACGATGAAATTAGTATTTATTATTATTGTGAATTGCTTTTTGATATTCATGTCATAAAACTTAAATTTAATTTTTTTCATTTAAAAAAGTAAGAAAGAATAATCATCATGGTACCCAGTTGATCTAAAAGATAAAAAATTATAGTTAATAGGCTCAAAGTGTCTCGACAAACAATAACCAATGATTTAAATTCATGTTTTTTAGATTAACTTTGTCTACGGATAATTAACAAAGAATGGCCAAAAGAGTGGGTCTTGGCCTAACATGGGTCGGCGACTCCCTAGGTCCTCTGCCACGTCACCAGGAAAATAGTTTATACTTGACTAAGACCCAAAAAAAAAAATCAGGGCGCCGGCTGGGGCTTGTGCATGGTTAGCCCATGGCTCCAGCTTTCTCATGAATCTCATCCTTTGTGTTTAGTTAACCACACCAGTTTAACAATTTTTTAATTTTTAAAATCAGAAAAGAGAGGTAAAGTGCTGTCCGCCAGAGCAAATTTAACCAGAGAGACGAGCCCTTTTAAGGACTCACACCTCCATGCACTCTTTTTTAGAATTATTTATATTTTTTAATGCTACAATTACTTCATATAATTTCAGTGTGCCATGTACTGGATGGTATTTATATAAATATTGTCTTGTTTTTTCTATTAAAAAAATATATGTTGTATTGTTTTATTAGATATATATTCGTGAGAATTAGTACATATAAGTTTTGTTTTATGGAATTTTAAATTAAAA
>BPVZ01000022.1:399209-415449 GCA_020521535.1 Rubroshorea leprosula
ACAACATCATAACAAGTAAAATTTCAGAACTAATAATGAAAATACTACAATATCCTTAATGAATTAATACATAAAAAAATTATTTAAAATATTTAAATAATTTCACAAAATGTTTTGACATTTGCTTTTCCTCTTTTAATTATAATCCCCTATTCTAAAATGTAAGGTTTGGGGGGAGTCAGAGTGGAAGTAGAAGAGGAATGAAACTTTCCATGGATTGATTGTTGTCCTTGAAAAGAAAAACACATGGATTATACACCTTGAAATTATCAGGGTAAATTTATTGTTGCATTAAAATCTTTCCAAGGGCGCCAAAAGCATTGATTTCACTGAAAAGCAACTGATTCTCATAAATTTATGGAGGGAAAAAAAATACCATATGAATAAGATAAACCAAGCACATTACAATCACTCTGCAACACATGATTACTCTTTCTCAAGTAATAAAGATCTGAGAAGAGAAGAGAAAAACCTCTAGAATCGACATTTCTCTGTCGCATGAATGTAGAAATAAGAAGCTACTTACATGAGTTAAAATCAGGATTCAAGGCCAAGCCAACAACTCAAACAAAAACTACATTGGCGTACAATCCTTTGTATAAGAACTGATGGGCGAAATGAATTTGTTGATCCAATGTTTTAATTTGAAGTCTAAGGGGTAAACAATCTCCTTACTTTATGAATAAGCCTTCGGCATATTGGACACATCTTGTTATCCTCACTCAGTATCCTGCAAAAGGACATGCACAATGTGATTATCTTGGAAGTTTCAAATACATGGTGAAGAAAAGAAAGGGACTCTGGTTCTGCCTTTTCTAAATTGTACCTCTGAGCACAATTGTAGCAGGTGGCACAATGACCACAAGGAACAAAGAAGCAGTTGCGCTGATCATCGTAGCATATTACACATAGTTTTGCATCATATAGGTCCTCCGAAGAGCTACTAGATGACCCCGTTTCATCATCATCTTCACGTTCTTTTCCAGTTCCATAGGTGGCTCGCAAGTGCTTTTCTGTTAGCATGGGGGTGGTCTCAGTGGCTATAGTCCTATCATAATCATATTGTATCTCCATTGGTGCTGTATCAACTACGCTCTCCCCAGCATCACATGCCCCAAGGTATTTCAATAACCAGAAAATTATAGCTATGAAAAAGCCTAAAAAACATACAATTGTTAAGTCAAACAACTACTTAAAATCATAGTGACACATTGGTAAAATAGAAAAACCAAATCATTGTTCTTTGTACCTAAAATTGCTATGTATGTTATTACTCGAGCAACAAAAGACAGCTCAATATACCAGCCACCAACGTCAACCTGGAATCAATCTCATAGTTTAAATTATTGAGTAAATGAATTAATTACAAACTTGAGGAGGTTAAAATGAATGACAAAAAGGTTGAGATCTTACATTGTCAGGAGTTGTAAGTACAAGGAACTGGGTGTTGGGAAACCTAAGTTTTAGTTGGCAGGATCCTGTCTGTGTGGAACAAATGTTCTTTGCTTTTGTTAGATCATACATCCTGGATGTAACATTCAAAGTCATGGATATATTTATGCTTCTATGGTTCTTATTGGTCACTCTTACATTGTACTTGTTATCTTCCTCAATGGTGTACTCTGTATCTTTTCCTGAATAAATATAAATCAAAATAGTTCAGAGATCTGTTGATTAACTCTTTTGAAAAGGAAAATGGAAGTGTTTTATTTAGCATTAATTCTGGTAATTTAGTATTACTACGTCCATTCTTATTGAATTCCTTGTCATGCTAAAAATATACATAGTACTAAACCTCTAACTTAGTCTAGAGTAATTCCTGAAGCAAATTGCTTCTGTCCTAAGCAGATGGTCAAAGGTTCTAGTTTCAACCCTGTATATTTTTTTTCCTTGATAGTAACATGACTACTACGAAATCAACATTCATTCTGAAATCAAGACAGAAGAATATCTTTGAATCAAGCAGATTGAAAATTTTCCAAATTTGGGGGGCAGAATTCTTACTACTCAGCGGTTCACTCAGAGCAGGGGCATCAAATGAACTTGTCAAGTGCGGCAGCAATGTTTCAGCATGCTTCTGCTCTCCTGCAGATGAATCAAGCATTGTTTAAGTTCTATTACTTGTAGACTAAATAAGACCACGAGACATGATTGTTACTCCATATTTCAGAATAAAAGAAACCTCAAAGAACCTTTAATCATAATCACTTGAAGCTGATCTAATCTACTTGTTTGAGTTTCCCATCTCATTCGGATCTTAGAACCCTTGTTTAACCACAACGAAAACTCCTGAAATTCATTAATTACAGATCTCATCAGGGAAAAAAAAAAAAAATTCCAATCTTGATTTCTTTGAAGCATTTCATCAAACACATTCCAATCAGGAATTCACCTAACCTTGCGGTTCTGGGATCCCACAATCAGATAATTAGACGCGCTCCAATTCGTTTCCTGACTCAACTCCGGCTTCTCCGAGAACCCATAAAGAAGAACCCCTTTCCGCTCATCGTCTCTAGCTTCGACCTGCTCCACGAACAGAGAGCTCGCCCTTATCAGTCGCGACGAGCTGGGTCCAAGCACCATTCGACGGTCCCCGTAGTAACCGTACCGGAGGCTCACTGACGCTGCAAACCCAAAAAAGTAAAATGCTCTGTTTCAGACTGAAGGATCAAAGAAATTGACACTAAACCAGATGGAAGAATTACATGCCACATATCCATATAGTCAGAAGAGCAATCAAACGCCCCCATGTCTGCCGCCACCGCCACCGTGGAGAGTGGCAGCTGTAAGGCATCAGCACCGGCCTGTACATGGCTGCTCAGGGGAAGACAATGAAGAAAGAGATGAAAAGAGAGACTACGGGGACTGTGAATACGGAAGTGAAGGGAATAAGGGGAGATCGAGAAGACTAGTAGGTTTTGGAATGGTGTAACTAACCAGGCTCTGCGGCGATTGGCGGGTAATTGAATGACTTTTTTTGAATGTTAGGTGTCCGTTATGGTTGACTTCTTGATTAATTTGGGGGATTGTCTGCCCGTTAAGATTAGGATCAAGGGTTGCTATTTTTTCCTTTATTTTTGTTTTTCTTCCTTTTTATGGGTGGGCTGGGTATTTGGGCCCCTTGAAGGGGACCCAAAGGTGAGATGTAGGCCCAATCAGTCGAATCCCATGCAATCTAAATGATTTTATTATTGCTAATCCATCTTACTTTTCTACTTTAAGGCATGCATATAAAACAAAAGAAAACACTGCCTTCTCTTTCGTAAAGAAATAGGGTAAAGGGGTGGACTGATAGGGATCATTCGATTTTGAATTTCAACCTTTAAATCACGTAATCTTAAATTTAAGATATGAATCATTAAATTGCATACATTAAATGAAATTGTATTTATTTAAAATTTTCAATGATATTTATTTAATATTGTATATTCTAAAAAAATTAGAAATCTATTACTCCTAGGGTTTTAAAATTTTAAATCTTTTATACATTTTAAATCTTTTATACTACTAGTATTAGTTATGTTTAGAAAAAATGGCATGGGAAGTTGACTCCGAACTAGCAGTCAGCGGAGCATAAGTGGACAACTTATTGCTCTTCCTTCTTTATGGGTAAGATATGAATTGCATGTGAGGATCATATGAGCCCAAGAACTAGAAGTGGTTCAGACTTCAGAGAATGACAACAATTTGCAATATCCCCGATTTGGACAACAGGTCCAGCTATTTGTCAACTTGTTCGTTTGTCCCTCTATACCGAACTCTATCAACGGATAATTCAATCAACGTGCAGAAATTTAGTTATTCAACTTTTTTTTTTTTTTCATGCTCTTTCATGCATTTTCTATTTGGTCCAATATTGATTTTAAAGCCAATAATAATAAATTTTCCATTTTATTCTAATTTTCTTGTGGTATTTGCCTTTAATACATGAGAAATATGAATATTAATTACAATAGAAGTTTGAATTATTAGTTATTAAGAGATCCCGTTAGTGTAGTTTCATATATAATGTTTTTATTTATTAGCCTAAATATTATTTGTATTTACTAATAAACAAATATCGTTTTATAAAACAGATTTAGAATTTAAGTTTTAAAGTTAATATTTTAAAAAATTAATTTTATTAAATGTACTAAACTAATGTAGGGGTGTGTCTTTAAGATTGCTAAAAAAAATTAATTTTAAAGTGTATGATAATTAATTGAGAATATCATAATAGTAAATAAAAAATAAAAAAACTATGAAATGATTTCCATTTTAGTCATGTAAAAGCTCAATCATTAGCTTACTATCATTTAGATCATGAAATACATCTAATTTATCACATTTTAATTGAATATTTTTATATTTATTTTTACTCATGATTACATTGAGAGAGTTTTTTTTTTAAAATAAAATTTGATCTTATTTAATTTTAAATTAATTGAAGTTTAATGAGACTTCAATTAACCAAGGGTTAGTTTAAAAAAATTTATAGGTTTAGAAAAGGAAAAAAAAAATTGGGGCAAAACCCAATTAAAGCAGAGCTAAATTAAGAACAGCGGGATGGTCCAATAAATTAATTTTTTAAAGTATATAAATTTCAATTTAAAAAAAAAATAAAAATAAAGCCCGCGCGCCGTGCCCTGGGCCACCACGAAATGCCAAAATCTTGAAAACGAAACAAAAATGAACTAAAATCGTCCCTCCCTCCCTCTCTCCCTCCAAAGAACCCCAAATGAAAACCATAAAACCAAACGCAACACTCCTGAGGCAAACTTCAAGACCGCCAACTTCAGGTTTTTGAAAAAATCGAAAATGGCGCTTTCCAGCATTTTATTCCCAGACTATGCCTCTTTCTCCCTCACTACAAAACCTCCTTCCACTCTCCCCTTTCGGAAGTGGTTCTAGCTTATCATTTTTCTCTATCTCTAAGCGGAAAAGGGTTGGGAAAAGAGTGAGCGTGAAGGCATGGCGGATCTGGAGAATTGCGTGAGGATTACAAGGGCGGCTGCTAAGAAGAGGGCGGTGGAGACCATTGGAGTGGCGCCGGAGCAATCAAAGAAGAAAAGGGTTGTTCTGGGAGAGCTTCCTAATCTCTCTAATGTTTTAGTTTCTATGAATCAGACTGTGGGAACAGAGACCCAGAAGCCGAAAGCGAAGACGACCAAAGTGAAGAAGGCTTTGGTGCAGGTGAAGAAAACGACAGCGGAGGTGAAGGATGGGGTTTGTGATGAGAAGCGACAGGAAATTGATGCCGACTTTGAGGATCCGCAATTGTGTGGGCCTTTTGCGGCTGATATATACGAGTATCTTCATGAAATGGAGGTATTTGTTTTCTCTATTTCAGTGCATCTATTTTCAATTAGCAAGTCATGGACTTTGTTGCAAGTTCTGTTGCAGTTAATTGAGAAAAAATGAAACACTAAGGAAAAGGACGTGCTTTAGAATCTCAAGGTTTATGGTTTCTTGTTTCTTGATTAATCTTTTGCCTTAATTAACAAATTAATAATCACCGAGTTCAACAGATGGGGTTTTTCTCATATGGGTGTAGCAACTGAAATCTCAAGAACCAATTCCAATAAAGATGGGTGCTGGGTTTTGGGTTTTCTATTTAATTCAGCAATGGGCATAGGGAAAATAGGTTTTGACTTTTGAGCAATATGCTGATGACTATTTTTAAGCAAAGATACTCATCTGGCATTCCAATGCCTTAATGCTAATTATTATTTAATTTATTTATTTTGATTGGCACCTTGAGGCTAATTTTAATCATGGATTTGATATTTAGGTGAATCCAAAGTGGAGACCTTTGCCTGATTATCTTGAGAAGGTACAGACAGATGTTAGTGCCAATATGAGGGGAGTATTGGTGGACTGGTTGCTGGAGGTTGCAGAGGAGTATAAGCTCATTTCTGACACTCTGTATCTCACCGTTTCTTATGTTGATAGATTCCTGTCTTTGAATGCTATAAAAAGGCAGAAGCTTCAGTTACTTGGTGTTTCTTCAATGCTTATTGCTTCGTAAGTTTCTAAGTTCTTTGATCTGTCGATGCCATGCTTTTTTTGAGATTTTGCAATATGATTTGCTTACATTGGTTTGTTCTGATTGTTGTAAGTAGGAAGTATGAAGAAATAAACCCTCCAAATGTGGAAGACTTTTGCTACATAACTGATAATACATACACAAAGGAAGAGGTACATTAATTCCCTTCTTTTGTGCTCTTTTTCTTTAAACATTTCTATTTTGTTTCATTGGTTTATTAAAGGTTGTTTAATGAATGTGTAGGTGGTTAAGATGGAGGCTGACACACTAAAGGCTTTAAAGTTTGAATTAGGTAGTCCTACCATCAAGACATTTTTGAGGAGATTTACTAGGGTTGCACAAGAGGATTTTAAAGTAAGGCAGATTCCTATGACTTTTCCATCTCTTTATGTATTTTGCAACTGGTACCGACTCCATTGTTGTTTTTGTTCTACAGGCTTCCAGTTTGCAATTGGAATTTCTAGGATACTACCTTGCTGAGTTGAGTTTGTTGGATTATGAATGTGTGAAGTTTTTGCCCTCTTTGGTGGCTGCATCTGTTATGTTTCTTGCAAGGTTTATGATTCAACCAAAGATTCATCCTTGGGTAAGCTCTTTGGTTTCATAGCATCCTATGGAATTGATTTTCATTTATGGCTGGCAATTATTGACTTATCATTTGCATTCTCAGAGTTCTGCCTTGCAACAACAAACAGGTTACAAATCATCTGATTTAAAAGAATGTGTCCATATTATACATGATTTGTATCTCAATAGGAGAGGAGGTTCCCTACAAGCTGTAAGAGAAAAATACACGCAGCATAAGGTATTTACCTATCTCATAGTATGCCTACAGTTATGAATTCTGTTGCCATGATGTAAATGTTAAAATCTAATTCTGTCACTGCTACATTTTCTTGGCAGTTCAAAAATGTTGCGGTAATTCCCTGTTCTCCAGAGATACCATTTTGTTATTTTGAAAATGTCTGGGGAACAAAAATTTGAAGCTGTGATGATCTTGCATGATGGTTAAACTTCATGGATCAGACTGGCTGGTGTACATGGTGGCCTTTAACACAAGTTACTGGGTGGTAATCAAGCTTAATCTTGAAGGTGTCTTGGGAAAGTTGAGGCTCTTAACAAATGTGGTCACCGGAACGGAAGTGACGTTTCTCACAGCAGTTGGTGCATGGGTACTCCTACATAAGATGTCTACACAGTTGCTAACTTACATAGTCAGTAAGACTTACCATGCAAGTCATCCTAACATAGGTGGAGTGTTATTGATTTTTTGAGCAATTAGGTAATTAGGTTAGGTAATTTCTGACTTAGGTTGTCAATTGGATGTTATAGCTTCTGTTTGGAATTTGCTGATAACATTAATAGTTGCTCTTGAATTGATTTCAATTGTTTAGGGTTAAAGGAAGGAAAAGCTCTTCATGTAAATAAATTTAAAAATTTCTTTAGGAAGCATTACATATTCACTCTCTTACCCAGTATGTGCTTACTCATAATCTACCACATCTTAGATTTTAAATTGTTCAAAAGTAAAAGCACAATCTAAACAGATGATGGTATTCTTTATCAATTTTATGAGAATTATATAATAATTATTATAATAAAAATATTGTGTGATGCAGATTATATAGGATTGTCTAATATAAATTATTGAGTGGGGGTGAGCTTCTAATAAGGGTTTATAATAATGGTTTGTACAGTATTTGTCAAGTGTAGTTTAGGTTGTACAGAATTTTTTAGATTGAATAAACAATTTGACCATACTAGGGCCAACAAATACAGAGATGTTATTAGAAAGCCAGACCTTAATCTTTCATTCTTTATATCATATGCATGCGAAAAATTAAATATTCAAAGTGTGCATAAGAAAGAGCTTCAATGCATCATTCCAGCGTGCATCCAACATATTTACTTCCTCTGTCAGTCTGCTGTCTTCTTTCACAACAATAGCCTATTCATCCAGTCAAAATACACAAGAAAATAAGTTTCACGAAATATTGAATGTGTGGTTAGTACTTACTAGCATATGTACATGGGTTACTCTTTCTCACTGTGTATATTTGAACCTTTAGCTTGCTCTTTTCTAGCAGTAGGTTTCAAAAGATGATTCGGAATGAGATTTGGTTTGTTAATTAGCTGTGCATGATTCGACCACCCAGATCTGTGCTTCAATCAAAGATTGTATGAAGACTTCTGTTTTGAGTCTGAGATGAAGTCGATATTGTGACTTTGTGAGAAATTTGACTTCTTTGCCAAACCGACAAAGAACCCCCCACAGAAAGATAAAAAGCACAAAGAGCCAAGATCTGTATGTACTGCACACGCGATAAACCTGATGCTGGAAAAAAAAAAAAAAAAACCCTTGTTTCAGGGACTGAAGACTTTGAGTAAAGCAAAATAGGAAGAAAAAAGGTCTCGTAACGCACAAAAAGTTAATATATATATATCAAGGAAAAGTAGAAAAGTTTCTTCGTGGGTTGTGTCCCTTGTTTGCAGGGCCAGGGTGTGCTCAATAATACTACTATTCTTCTCTTTTTCTTACATTCCCAAACAAAGCCACTTAGCTTTTCTTGCCCTTAAAATATGCATTTTTCACATATTTGATGTCTCTTGAAGAATTGGATAAGGGTTCTACACTTGTATCCTTTTCGCTTTCTTTCCTTCGGTCTACCTCAACAAACAAGAGTCACGATTCCTCAGGTCAAAAGCATGCAATTCTGGCTGAAAGTAATGGTGGTAATGTTGGTCGTGTCGGTGTTGGTGGCGGGAAAGGAGGAGGAAACGGTGGTTGTTGGGGACGGCAGCCGCTCTGGTGATCTAAATGAGAAGCAGAACCACAAGCAACCTCGAAGCCAACGGGCTAGTGATCCTTTTGGTGTGTTCTTTTCAAGCAAGAGGAAGGTTCCAAACGCTTCAGATCCTCTCCACAATCGTTAAGGGTTTGCTTCAGCATCAGGGCTCGTTAGATCAAGAGATGACATATAGGAGAAGAAGAATATGAAATGAAGACTTGGAGTTTGGTGAAGTGGAGACTAGCTTGTACACTGGGAGTGCTGTTTTTGGGCATTTTGTCAATGATGGTGGGGTTAGTTTGTGGGGGAAAGGCTTCTTTTTCCTCGTGAATTGCATCCCATGTTTTCAAAATTTTGTTGGTTTCTTTAGGACTTTTTAGTTTGTGATCCATATTTTCCACAATTTGTACCCTCTCTATACCCCAATATATGAAAATGAAATAATATAAGTGATGAACAAATTTGGTCTACAATTCGGTCCTCTATGACTTCTTTTCTTATCTTCATTTTTGTTGTCCAACGTCATCTCTTCATGTTTTCAAGTGCAGGATATCTCATAAGGAGGAAATTTCCCTTTTCAAGATTTCTTTGGCATCTTATAATATAATCTTGTTCGAGAAAGGTGTTGTGCAAAAGAACTGATAAGTATGGTCAAATTCCCATGTCGAGTAGTAGTACTAGCAGAAACTAGAGAAGTGTGAACAAGCATTTCCTGTAAAAACAAATCTAAGTTAATATAGGGCAAGACTAAAGTGTTTTGAAAGTTGAATAATATTAAATTATAAAATATTTTTGTATAAATAATTGTGATATAAAAGCAGTGAGTCTTTTTTTTTTTTTTGAACGGCATAAGCAGTGAGTCTCTTACAAAACCTCAGTGATTATTATGCTATTAAAACATAAGATACTTAGAAAAAGTATAGAATACGTTACAGTGGAACACAACTTGAGTTTAACATGAACATCAATGGCTTTCTAATCTCAGAGGCTTAACCTTCTTCTAAACAGAGATGCAGAACATTGTCTTGTTTCTTTAGTTGAATGAATCTATCTGATGTTCAAAAAGGGAATCTTCACTGGAGCTGACATGAACATATCTTGCATCGAGAAGCAAAAAAATCATGAGCAAATTGACCATCCAAACCAGTACCGACATCGATTAGAGTACACAGAACTCCAGCACAGAGACTCCATTTTTTTGGGTCACAAACAACAGTTCTTTCTTTTACTTGCCAATAAAATAAAAAAAAACTGTTTAAAGGGTTTCCGGACTACAACGTTTGCAAGTGGGCTTAATTTGCTTCCTTAATAAAATGCAATACCAGCGGATTACAATAGGGGTTCTACTATTTGTGTTTTATTGGGTTGGGCTTGGTCCGTTCTCACATCAAGCAAGTTGCTTTTGAGTAAAGCGTCAGTTTATTACCTTGAACGAAAATCAAAAGAGGAGGAACTTTCAAGGCATTAAAATTGACTGTTCTACTTCGGCCGCACAACAATTTTAACATTAACACCGTATGATAAATGCATTTATCATTTTTTCATAAAAAACCTTAATTAATTTGAGATTAAGATTAGGGATTTAAAATTTCAGTAGTTCCATTGTAGAAAAAAGTGACAACATTGTTGTTGATTGATTAATAAAATATGTTTTAAAATTAAAATTAATAATATATCTTTATAAAAAATAAAATAAAATAATTATAATATTATAAATATAGTTATAATATTATACATTTATAATATTATATGATGTAAGATTATAGTATGATATCTACTTTCATATATATATATATTAATTTATTTAATAACTTGTTATACTTATTTAATATTATATACAGTTATAAATTTACAATGTTACTTGATATTATATTTGTAGTTGTCAATAAAAAAAAGGTCTGTTATTTTTTATCTCAGAATAATATATTTTTATGATTTAACTTAAAGTAATGATCGTTTTTTTTTGTAGTTTTTTTTTGTGTTTTTAAAGAGATAAATATTTTTCTCCTATTTAGCTTCATAATTTTCTTTTAATTTTATTTATCATTTTTATTATTATTATGAAAAAAAATTTATTTTTAACTTTTTTAAAAGATAAAATATATAAAAATTAAAATTATCTCAACATTTTTAATTAAAAAAAAAAAGAAAAGAGAAACGTTTATTATACCGGCATATAGGTAACTTGCATCATACCGTCATATCTAACTGGAGGACAAGGTGAAGCGTGCATTTCACTTCTCGATCACACTAAATTCCTTCCCCGCTTCAAATATTTTACACCCCAAACCTAAGTTTCCCCCTCTCGAATTTTCTAACGGAAAAGGGGATAAATACACTAGAATTTATCTATTTCTCGCCGAGGAAATGTCCGATCCTGAAACCACCACCGTTACAGCTGCTGCTCACGAGGAGTCCCCGGCAGTAATGGAGCCCCAAGGCAAAGCTCAAGATTCGAAACCCGTGGATATCAAAGAGACGGAGAAGCTCAGCAACGTTGTGCTGCAAATATGGCCGCCCACTCAGCGCACTCGTGACGCCGTGATAAAGCGCCTTGTGGAGACTCTGTCATCGACGTCGGTGCTCACCAAGCGGTACGGTAAGGTCCCGGTGGATGAGGCGTCTGTCGTGGCGAAGTCTATTGAAGAAGAGGCCTTCTCGATGGCGGATGCTTCATTCTCCCTCGAAAGCGACCGCATCGAGATTCTGCTGGTCTACTCTAAGGAAATCAGCAAGCGCATGCTCGATACCGTCAAGGCCCGGCCAGGAGCCGCTGCTCCTTCAGCTTCTGCCGCAGTGGACTCCAGTGGTGAAGAGGTTCATTCCGCCTCTGTTTCAGCAGACGCTTGAGTTTGGGGATTCTCGTCTCTCTCACTCTCTCTAGGGCTTCTTGGTTTAGATTGATATGGTATGTTAGGTTTCTCTCCCCTTTTAATGCCTGATTGATGAGATCCGTTTGTACTAACTATTGGGTGCTTACATATCATAATAGCTTTTATAATTTACATATCATAATAACATTTACAATATTATTTATTACTAGGATTTTTGACTTCTGATAGTTATTTTGGAATTGCGCTTAATTTGATTCCATTTCTTGGTCTATTTGTTGCTACGCTGTGAAATGGAGAATGTTGGTTGCTTAAAGTTGTCCATTGTTGTTTTGCCGTGTGGATACTCAAATTGTTTTAAAATTTTTCATTGTAGTTTCGCTGTGTGGATACTCAAATTGTTTTCAGAGTTCACTAGAATTTTTGCTGTTCCTTCCCCTCTAATTTAGTTTAACAGGGATCCTCTTTTATATTTGTACCTTTACTTCAGAAATTAACTAGAGTGAGTGTTTATTTTTCAAATTTTAACTACTGATGTTAAGGATGTGCATGTGCTAGAAATACTAGGACAACAAAAACTTTGAGAGGACTAACATTGATAAATAGAGAATCACTAAATTAGAAATTAGTTAGATTTATATATTCTGAAAATAAATTTGAACAAGGAGGTTGTGGGTTTTAGCAAGAAGCTGTGTTTCCCTAAATATTTGCGGATAGAGGCATGGCAAGTATTTGTTAGGATGCACACCTTATTTTCCTCTTCCATTATGTTTTATTGGACAATTTGTGTGTATAAGCATTGAGGAGAAAGTTACTAGATCATACGTAGAACCAGGACATGAGAACTCTGAGTTTTTCTGGTGGAGTGATCTTCTTTTTCCCTTCAATGGGTGTTGGGGGCCTTGGGGGCCTTGGGGGTGGACCTGGTGATTGGTGGGTGGCAATAACATTGCTTTATTCTCTTAACTTGCATTTCTTTTTTACTTTGTGAAGTTGTATATTAAATTTGTTTGCTTATGTTTCTGAAGATAAATGGCTTTCTGATCAATGTTCCAGTTAAGTTCTGCATCAGTTATGTATGATATTTCTTGTAAATTTTTCTTTTTCTTTCCCTATCAAATTTGAAGGTTATGGAGTAAGACAGTTTGTTGAATTCATCTCTTAAGAGTATCTTTAACTTAAAAGGGGTAAAAAGTATTGCATACTTAAAATCATGCTTATCTGTCAAATATATCTTTTATACTTTTGTTTTGTTGTTGGAATACATCATGACTTATGTTTATGTACTTTATCATGTTATTCCATTCATTCGGTATATTCATGGCCAATCTTATTAGATTTTTCATCTTTGGTCATATGAGGTGAAAATCATGTTTGGGCATCATGCCAACTTATGATGAGTCCATCAGTCCATTTCTCTTAATGTTTGGGGCATTGTCTGCATGCATTGCTGATGTATAGGAGCTTCAAGCTCCTGGTTGATATATCTGAACTATAGAAAACCAATTTTTCCCACTGCAGATATTCCTTTTCATGTTCCTAAGCTGAGTTGTAATACTTCATTCTGCAGCACTCTTTCTATTTTTCCAGAATGTTCGTAAATTGATTTGTTCGACAACACCTACTAATGATACATGATACTTCCTTGCCAAGGCAACTCCAGGTTGCAGATTCAGCATTTTAGGATTGTTCAGTCATCAAGTCTATAATGACAAGTGCTCTTCTAGGATTTAACATGATGCTCTATTTGTAATGGATGTATTTGTATGGAAGAGAAATGTTCTTTTGTAGATATGGATATGCTAATATCCTTGCTAGGTGGTCAATTTGGGTGGATGTAACCAAAGCCTAACCCATCTTGGTAAATCCTATCTGCGTCATAATTGCCTTTAATGTGGATGATTTGTGGTTGCTTGATTATTTATGCCATTTGCCTAAACACCCAATTTCCTAGCAACTTGTTAAATGACCCCTGAATGCAATGGAGGGGTGTGACTACCAGGCATGTCAACAATACACGTATTTTGGGTCATATCAACTTCTTACTGGCAGGAATATATTGACTTTTTTACAATCTGAAGTCTATAAAGGATGCTACAAAATTTTCTCGCAGTATGGTCGTGCTATATACATGTTTCACCATAACACCTTTCAATGATCAGGAAATGTGTTTGGAATTTCAGAAAATTGACCTTTCATTTCTTAGTTTCCTGTTGGTCTTATGGAGTGGAAGTGCTAAAAGGTGAAAAACCTAATAGACTTCGGACAAATTTTGTGCTCCAATAAAATTATCTGCTTTTTTCTTAAAATTAAATATAAAATGAAAAAAATATTGTATAGTCTAACAGCATAACATTTTGAGTCTTTGGATACAAGATTTTTTTTTCATTATAATTTTTGTTTTACAATCTAATATAATTTGAAACGTAAATTAAGGTTCTATATAAAATATACTCTTCAAATACACTTTTCTTAGTCCTCATAAGTCATAACTGCTGATTCAACAAAAAGGTGATAATTCAAAGAATTGAAAAAGGGACGGAAAACTTATTAATCGCATCGGCTCGTGTGCAAGTAGGTGGTGACTCAAAAAGGATCTGTCTACTCTACCGACGACAATGTCCGGTAATCCGTCGCTCCTGAAGACACCAGACATGGGAAGCGCCAAGTTTTCAACCGATTTAGTGGTTGATATTTGAGAAATTGGAATTCTACTTTGAAAAAATTGCCCAACAGTATTTCTACCTCTTGTAGTTTCTTTCTGCACGGCGTCGTTCGCAGGCTTTGACTACAGTGACGCACATGGTTTTTTTCAGTCTCCACGTGGGTGGATAAATAGGTGGCAATGGTATAAAAATTGTCAAATTATGTGACATTCTTTGACAAAATTGATATATATGCATATATAATCTATGTTAATAGATTATCAAATCCTTTTTACTAATATTTTTATAATAGTTGGTTTTGATATCTACTATTCCCAAAAAATAATTATGACTAACACTAAGACTTAAACTTGAAAATTGACTTATAATTCACTTAAGAAAATTTAATATTTTGAAATAAAATATCTCCATGTGAATAACATGCCTTAAAATTATTAACAATTTAAATAGTTTAGTAGTAATTTATTTTCATTGAAAGTAAAAGATTTTAAATTCGAATCATATGATATGTAAGTAAAGTAAAATAAAAAATAAAAAATAAAAAATATTTATCTTTTATTACGTAACTAACATAAATATATATATATATATATACTTTAAAATTATACATTAATTTTAAGTTATGCAAAAATTAGTTGGAGAAAGTCATAAGTAAGGTTAATCTTTTCTCCATTTTCCTTGAGCAGAAAACCGTAAGATCTACAACTGGGTAAGATCTACAACTGGGACTATTCCTTTGACTGTTTTTTTTTTTTTTTTTCCGAATTTCTTTGTATGGTTGAATTAATACTGTAAATTAATTGGTTGCTATGTCTTCTTAATTTTTCCTTTTATCTTTCAACATTGTAAGAGAGACAAAATGCGGAACGTATTTTGTGATTTTCTGAAAAATACATAAAATTTCTATGTTTCATAGTCAAAGAATACATGTATATGATCACTAACTTAGTTTAACAACCTGTCAAATAACAGGTATATAGGAAACTTCCTTCAGGAAATTAAAAACCCAAAAAAATAAAAAATAAAAACAAATTTCTGAGGGGGAGGAAAAGAATTCTAGCTAGCTCATAATTAAGATTTGTGCAACAACTATAAGTAGGATTTAGGAGCTAAGTCCAGATCTTGCTAATGGCCAGGACCTTGTTTACTTGGTCCAGAGGCCAATCTAAAACCCAAGCTCCTCATAATCACGGGAGGAATAAGACTGCTCGAGTTATAATCAGCAGAAACCGCAAACATGTCAACAGCAACACCTGCCGGTTGAGCTCCGCCAGCTTCCTCCTCACATCCAGCCATGACACCGGTGGTGGTGCTCATAGATCGAAGAACCCTACCGTCCACCACACTAAACTCCATCGAAACCACCAACATCAAAAAACCAACAAGGACGAAAACACTCCTCATTGGTGGTTCTTGTTAATCTTCGACTTCGTCGAAATCGAGCCTGCAATTAATTCGGGTTTGGTGATTGCTATGAATGGCAATTGGTGTTATGCCCCCTTATATATATACATATACAAAAGGCTTTGCTTGGGCAGGACGACGAAGGGAGGGGGAGTGGGACCTATACAGGATGTCAGGATTATTGGACTCAGCCATGCTTTTCTCTTTTTTAATTTAAAATTATTTTCTTTTCTCCTTTTGAATTTGTTTGTGCTGTTCCAATTTGACTTTGTGCATTACATACTGCATGAAGTCATCATCGGAAGCAAACTGAAGGGAAAAATCAAACCCATAGTCGTTGGAAAAATATATTGTAAAGACTGATTATATGTTTAGATAAAAATTAATTAAAAAAAGAAAATAAAGGGGGAGAAGTGAAGGGAATGAAAAAATTAATATCAATTTTATTTGAATATATAAAAATAAAAAAGAGAAAATAATAATATTTTTATTTAATTAAATAATATAAAATATAAAAAATAAAAT
>BPVZ01000022.1:520548-549720 GCA_020521535.1 Rubroshorea leprosula
TTTAATATTTATTTTAATTAATATTTTATAAATTTTAAAATAATAAAAAAATATAAAAACTAAAAAATAAAACACCAAAAAATAATATCAATAGAAGCCTTACATTTTCATATATTATGTACTTTTTTTTGGTGGAATCATATATTATGTCCTCTGATGAAACCCAAACGGCGTTTAATATATGTTTGGTTACAAGGATAACGGTGAGCTTCGTTAATCTACTTCATCTGTCACGTTTATTCTGTTATGATTAGATTTCTTTTCCTTCTTCGCTCCTCTTTAATCCTCCTTTGTGGTGCTCAAAATTCACAAGTTATTAAGGTCAAATCAAATGTTCAAATCTCTCTTATAATTACCTTTTTTTTTCAAAATGGTCGCCTACTATGATTACATATTTCCTTCATTAAGATTTGATTGTCATTTCATTTAAATAAAGTAACAATATTAAGGTTAAAAATTTAAATATATGTAAAGTATAAAAAATTAATTTATAATAAATTTATTTTTCATTTTATTAATCACTGTTTGACATTTTTTTTTTTTGAACATTTTGTCATGGGGCCGGTTCGAACCATTGCCTTGTAGAGGGGGATATGAACCTTACAAACGTGACTAGAGCTACTTGGTCCGAAGGGTCAGGTTCACTGTTTGACATTTTAAATTCTTATAAACACTAATGAATAATTGAATGCTTATGAATTACTCAATCTTAACATAAATGATTTTTCTTAACAAAACTGGAATGATAAACTTAGCATTAGGTGCAAAAATTGACTCATAGTAAAATATAACTATTTTTTTTGTACTAATTTTTTGAGATTTGAAAATCATATTAAATTTTAATTAATTTAAAATCGAGACATATCAAATCTTATAAATAAGAAAAATCACTTAACATTTATTTTTTCATTCACAAGACCTAGTATGAAGTGCAAATTGATTCAAAATAAAATGTAACTACTTTAAATAGCTAACTTTTGAAATACTAACAAAACTATATTTTATTTAGTCCCCACTGTGCCTTTACCATTTCACTTTAATTATTTTCCTACAAAAATCATAGAAGGACTATTTTACTTAGTTGAAAAAAAAAAGGGTCTATTTTACAAACGAAAGCCAATTTTAATTATAATAAGGGAGCTTTTATATTACTCCATTGATCAAAATTATTCATTTATTATTAAAAATTAATAAATTTTATTTATAATATTATTTTAAAAGTTTTTATCAACTTTTTAATTTACCCACAAATCTATCTCATTTCTTGGTCAAAATTTCAGTTTGCTTTTTTTTTTTTTATTAAAAAAAAAGAGGAAACCGTAGCCAAGCAAAGAGTGGGAAGGGGGGGCATAAGGTGGCTGGAGCTGGCATGGTAAAAGTAATTCGGTGAGCGTCGCGGTCACCGATCTAGTCAGCAGGGCAGAAGTGTACCCACAAAATGACAAAACTCATCAGCAGGAATCTTTTAGATACCCTCTGTTTTTCAATTTCGGAACAGGAGAGGACAGGGACACAGCATTGTGCGGTCCAAAAGATTCGCATTTCACACCGTTCTGTCAGTGTCCGATGGAATCTCCACTTCATCCGCCACCATCCCTCACCCTTGGAAAAAAAATCTTTCTTTTTCTACGGCTACTTTATTTTCCTGACTTCCAGTCTCCTAAACAAAGTTTAATTATCGTATCTAGATTCCGTATCTTTATTAATCTATTAAATATGTAAATTAGAATATCCTATGAAAGCCAACCAGATCTGTGGTATAATGGTTGGTCTTCAAGTCTTAAGGCTCGGGTGAGGCAGAGGTCAGAGTTTTGAGTTCTGAGTTCTGTCACCGCCGTGAACTTCAACAACTTGTGATTTAATGGTCGCGCGTCTCTTCTGAGGGAGTGAATTGTTCACCATTATGAGAAGTTCCAGTTGTTAACAACTAACTCTATTAACTTTTTACTCATTACTTTGTCAAAAAAAAAAAAAAAGAATATCCTATGAAAAAGTATGGACTTACCCCTTAAAAAAACATACTAACATACTTATTATTGATTAGTTTTAGAGTTATAATATATTTTTTTATTTAAAAAATATAAATATAGATTTAAAAATAAAAAAAATTTTAAATTTAAATATTATAATATATGAATAAAATAAATTTTAAAACAAAAAAATTACATAATATCATAAACCTTAATATATATAGAAAAATATAGATTTAAAGTATCTTTTAAGATTGCTTCATCTTCACACAAAACGTTAAATGAGCTCTATTTAAAATATAAAAAAGTATAGAATTGCGTTCGTGGTAGAAGCCTTTCGATTTATTTTTTATATTTTTTTGCGCTCCCTCTACTCTTCTTTGTCAAAAAAAAAATGTATATCCTAAAAGTAAAGGGAAACAATGGTAGAAGAGGACGGGACCAATTGCCAATTTGCCATTGAAGAATCAAGAAAAAATGTCGTGAAATTGCAAAAGGGGGCCCCATCCAAGCTTTCATCAGTTGAGATTAATAGGTTTAAATTAAATTTTTTTTTAACATATTGTAATTATTTATATGTTAATTGAGGGATGAAGGAAAAAAGTTTTTATATAACTAAAACATATAATTCATAGAAGGTGAATAATTCTAAATTAGATCCAATACTATTAAGCCAAAGTAGGGCGTTCAAGTTTAAATTAAGTTTAAACAGGCAAATCGAAGACTAATTAATTTGACTTCCGTATAGCATTAGCTCTCGCTTAATGAACCTTGTTGGTTCTTAAAATCTTTACCATCTTTCGGCGATGGAATTGGGTAGGTGGGCATTTTCTTTGCACTTTCTTTTCTTAATGATCTGCTAATCTTCAGTTTAGTCGGCCATATTTTATATTTAAATCAATTTTACTTCTGTGCTAAACCACCTTGAGTTGGAATTATGTGTTTTTAGTGGGCCTACTTGCCTAACTATTTAATTTTTCTTATCAAAGTACTTAAACCCATATTTTTAAGAGAAAATGAAAAATTAAGATGTAAGACTAAGACATTTAATTATAATTATTAAATGTGTAAAATATCATGTATGTTTTAATTTCATTAAATTTATTATGTAATTGTTATTAAATGTTTTAATATTTTAATGTTAAAAATATTATGATTTTTTTTTAATCATGATTTTTATCACTACTTATCATCGCTGAATTTAATTCAGAAATTATTGGCGGACCGTCGATGAACAGCCTTTCCTTTGTTTTGTTTCACGCGTGATTGAAACTTGAAAACAAAAGCACATCCAAAGCATTGACAATTTGTGTTGTTGTTTTCTTAGATTTTTCACAAAATCCATTGTAGATAGCAAACTAATGGATCACAATGAGCTTTGAAGTTTCAACTGGGTTAAGTGACTTACTCTGTCTCCCATAAATAAGGGACCAGTTCGTTTATATCAGGGGATAGGTACAAATTCCAGGTTGAACTCTTCTTCTGTTTTCGAATCCTTTTTCAGGAAACAGTAGATTTGGGGTAATTTGTCTTTGCCGAAATCACCACAGCTTTTAAACAGTCAAGTTGCATTTGAGAAAAATGTGCATCATCCAAACGTGGGTCGCAATCCTTTTATGATCACCATCGGTCCAACACATATTCATTTCTTCCACAACAATGAGAAAATGATCAGACGAACACATCGCAAGCCTGCAAGTAGCAGTAATTGGGGTGTTAAATTAGCTTTAGTAGTTTGTCGGTGGAGTTGAGGTTAGATGGTATATGTTTATTTTTTTGCCTTTTTGGTGCTGCAAGTTGTGGGGGGTAGGTTCTGAGCAAGACACTCCCATGATTAAATTAAATCATATTTTATGAAACTAATGATTAAGTAATTAAGTGGTAATTTTTTTTTTTTTTATTGTAAGTAAAGTTATGAATTCAAATTTTTACTATGCAAACAGAATAAGTAGAAACAGACGAAAATGTTGCATGCATCCTAATAACATTTTATGAAATATAGGAAGAAGCTATTAGATTATTAATTAGTAAATCATCAAAGAATTATAATATAACACAAAATAGACCATTGTTTCAAGAATAAATCACACTTTTAAATTTTTAATAAGAGTTTGCTTTCTTTTTTAGTCTGGCAAACCATTTATTGGGGAAGGATAACCCCATATTGAAGGTATCTTTTCCCATTAATAATTAAGATTTTGTAATTTAAATAAAGTGAAATCGTACAACACGCTTTTGTTTCAATAATTTGATAATGGACTACTCTAACTTTGTGCCAGGGAGTGGTAACCTCATATTTTTTGGCTACTTTAATATAAGATCCAAGCACATGATTTTGATGTGGTTGCTGCTTTTCTTACGTTTTCATCATAATAGTTGTTGAAGTCGTTGTTTCAACATCATGACACCGAACAACCTGAGAAAGTGGATTGATTCCTTGGTTAAAGCTTTTGATTTTTAGTGCTTGTGTTCTGCACAATTATTCATACTAGGATTGCCTCTCTGGAAAATATGCAATATTACCCAAAAACATAATTCTGTCTTTGATTTTGATGTTTTAGCATCTCCACTTCTTCGCACATGTGTGAGAAAGAAGGGATTCACTTTTAGCCAGTCCTTGGACTTTGGAGGGGCCTCACAGCTCACTCTTGTCAGGGTGGTATTGTTGGGTTGTGCCTTGTGTACAGTGATGATTTGCTACATAAACCCAGATGAAGAAGGGAGTCAGAGGCTCTTAATCCAATTGACAAAAGCCTGTTTACATTTGGGCTGTGCATTGTATTTTCAGCCCAATATTTGACCACCAATGAGAACACAAATTCGTTTTAATGCATTTTTCACAGCTATAGGGGAAGACTCCCAACCAGCCAACGTATTAATATAATTAGATAAAATATTTTTTCTCCCTTTTAATTCATTTTCTTCAAATGAAGTATAAACTTTGCAAGTGTTGTGTTAATTTTTTTTTTTTCATTTTTTTTAAACGTTAAGAGTTAATTATTTGACATTTAAAATTACTTTCTAACAGCTTATTTGTACTACAATTTAGCTTTTTTTTTTTTCCTATAAATGAGTCCCGCTAAAACAATTCCTATAACGATCCAATCCTGCCTTCAAAATTTGATTCCCCCGGCAAGATTCCAACAGCAAAGCTCTTACACCTGATTCTGTAGATAAACTGTTTATGATCCCGATTATGGTTTGGTTACTGGTTCAAACTTAGCCTTCTATCACGTTCATCTCTGATGCAGCACATGAATCTTTAGAACTTCTTATCCTGTTTCAAATGCAACAAAAATGTACAATTATTCTTTTGTGTTTTCCCCTGACAAGATCCAAAACGTCTGTATCTCTTAATGAACGTTAATTAGGTTTGGATAATCTCTGGAGTGTCCAAATAGGAGCCAGAAATCCTGCCTATATGCACTAGAGATTAATCTCAGATCCATTCCCGCCAACCCTATTATTCTACTTCTAGGGCAGTGACCCTATACCCTGATGGAGTTATGCCACCTGAGATCTAGCAAACGTCCCTTGATTTCTGCCCCCAAAGCTGGACATTTGGGGCCTAAAAGTCACTCGCAGAACCTGAATAAGCCACAACGGCAATCCCAATTCCCTCAAAGACAAATTTGTAGGTCACATACCTCAACATTCAGGACCACTATTCGGCGTTTCTTTTGTTGTTAGTTCATAATGTTGCTTGTCTGTCTTCGCGACAAGAAAAACGTGCTTTCTGCATAATTGAACAGTGAAATTTGGAAAATTATTGTCTCCACATCTAGAGTGCAGATGCTTGCTCTAAAGCCTCAACATTCCTCAAATTTTAATTTTTTTTTTTTCTTGTATTTTCTAGGGACAGGAAATGGTTTGGCATTTTCCTGAGAGTTGGCACAGCTCATTGGATACTCATCTCGTGATGTTACATTGAATGTCGACTTTTCTACTACTGGCTAGTTTCCTGCTATGATCTGCAACAAAACCTGAATGCACAATGCAGAATCATACCTTTTTGGTCCCTGCCATTGCCATGTACAATTATATCGATCATGCATGGAATGTGCTTCTGCTTTCCCTGACACCCTCTTCCCCTCAAATCAATTTGGTAATCAGGAAATTTTAGTACAAAAAGTGAAGACACAAGGTTATTAATGTGCTTCATTCTCACATTGTCTACATTATAGAAATGGGAATTTTGTCTTGATTCATTGAGTAAGTTCTGTCAAGGATTGGGGTCCCTAATTTTTTTTTTTGGGGGTATTTTAACCCACATTTAGTCATGTGAATTGAACATTACAAAATCAAGTATTACCAAAATGATCAAGATCCAAAATTGGAATATTGACCCTTTTCAATCTCTCTGTGTACAAAAAAAAAGATTTGTGGAAGGGGATGATGGTTCTATATGCCTAATTAATTACATTGGAAGTGTAGTTCAACAGGGAATGATGCCCAATTTTCTTTCAGGTTTAAGCTTGACCACATCAATGGTTGCTGGTCAAAAGAGTGAGTGGGCTTTGAGGAAATTTTCTCATCATTATTCCAGATCTCATCAGTTGTCATTTTGTCTTTTCTCCCTTTTCTTTTTGGGTTGAAATTTGCCACAATGTGTTTTGCAGGGTGCAAAATTGTCAAAAGCTAGCACAGACCAAAGGAATAGGGACATCTCAAACAAAATCAAAAGATGATGGCAAAAAAAAATAATAATAATAATAAATAAAATAAAAAGATATTGTCCCCCAATTTCAACATGCTCCACCTTTCAACTTTTCTGTGTGGATCTAATTGCATCCAAATCGCCCTTTTCATCTTCTCTTATGCCTTCTTTTTGAGGTTAATGCGGGTTAGTCCTATAATTCTCCTTTTTCCCTCTGGGGTCCTCCTTTCCTTAAGCCTCACTCCTCCTTCTCCTCCTTTTTGACATCAGACTTCAACCATGAGATCAACTATTGAGGTAACCATTTCTCATGTTTTTAACTTTTTTATTTGCATGTTTAAATCTAAAATTTTAAATTATCACTAAAAAATTATATTGAACCACTTAAGTTATTAGCAAAATAAATATTCTCACATGAGCTAGTAACTTAAGAATTTAATGTTTTTATTTTCTTATTTTTTTGATAAATAGAATTTGAAACTCCAACCTCCAATATAAAACAATGTAAATAAAATGGATATGTTTTTCTATTAATTTACATATTCTCATCAAATGTTGGCTTCTCCAAAGATGTAATGAGATTGTACCTTAGCTTATCTTGGACATGCCATACTCACCTACCTCTTCAACTTCTTCGTTCCAAGATTGAAAGATTTGTAAGAAATTACTTGGTCATATATGGTTGCTCTTTCCTAAATTGACTCACTTATATATAATTAACATAAAGTTATTTCTTAGTGATTATGGATACTTGTATAGGTACACTAGGGACAAAGTGAAGAAATTTTATTATATACCCAGTTGCGTTGAGAAAAAAAAAACTTTGGAATTGAGGAAAAATCATGATATCTTGGTAATAAAAATATAAAAAATGATAATAAGAAAAACTAAAATACTTTCAATAAATGAACATGCAAAAAAGTCAAAAGATTCATTAAAAATATATAAATAATTTTACAAAAAATTTTAGTATTTAAAGTGCCAAACATTCTGATTTTTATTTTTTTTATACTTTTTCCCTTTAAAATAAAATAAAATGAATTCCCGATCTTTTTATATATATATATGAATTCCGGATGTTAAATATTAATGCATATGTATGAACATGCATGCCCCAATACATTACTAAACACAAGCAAGAGTTCATGATATGGTCAAGATGAGATGAAACGAACCGTTTTCATTTTTATACAGAGCTCCGACATTTGCGGTACATTAAAAAACCTACTCAAAGTTTCATTCAATAATCTGAAGTTTGTTTGGCAGATTAGAGTAATGTGGAAATCTAGAGGGCTGTGAATTCTAATTTTTAAGAAAAAAGCCAAAGACCAAAGTGATATGATGATTCCCACCCTTTAGTTTTAAAGTTCTAGAAAGCACATGCAAGCCTTCTTGTGCCTGTTTTTTCTGCATCACCAAACAATTACTTTGAACCGAAGTGAAATCCCACCAAATTCTTGACTCTTCCTTCCCACCTCTACTCCTTTCTTTATTCAAACTATATATATATATATATATGTAGAAATTTCTAGAATTGATTTTTTTGTTTTTTTTTTTTGTTTTTTGTATGATTTGGTAGGAATAGATCAATCCATAATTTAGTGTGTTTGACTCAACTTTTAACATTAGCTTAACAAAGTCTTTATTTTATTTTATTTTGGTTTATATAATAAGAGATAGTCTCTCTTATTTTTAACACAATTTATTTGTATATTATGTAACTTAATCTTAAAATTTTTTATTTTTAATAAAAAAATACAATAAAATTATTTAACTCGTTAACAGCAACCCAATTCTTTTGGATTCAATGCTAAATAGCCTAGGCTAGCATATAAGCATGTTTGCTTAGCAATTTTCAAATGAAACTGCTATCCTAAACAATTGTTACCGAGTATTTAGTTGACTAAATGAATCAAATCACAGTTTAGCATCTATTTAATCGACTAAATACTCAATAGTAGTTTACTAGCTAGCAGTTTATAGAACGTTGTCTACAGTAGACAACTGCTAATCAAGTATGTCTTCAACAATTGTTTCAAAGTAAGAAAAGTCCTACACCAATACTTATTAGATGATTATTTGTTTTGAAAATTATTCTTTG
Source organism: Rubroshorea leprosula (assembly GCA_020521535.1). Taxonomy (NCBI): domain Eukaryota; kingdom Viridiplantae; phylum Streptophyta; class Magnoliopsida; order Malvales; family Dipterocarpaceae; genus Rubroshorea; species Rubroshorea leprosula. Next base: position 529,277 of record BPVZ01000022.1, read on the forward strand.
GGGAATCAAAAGGGGGGGCATAACAGCTGGATGCTATAAATTCAAACTACAAAGTCCTGACTCCAGTCAGCATGCAATCTCGAGCAAAGTCATTTACAAAAACATGAGCTCTTTCAACGAGGTCAGACCCCCCCAAAATTAAAAGTCAGAAAACAAACCATCCTAAAATCACCAGTGGCCGACAACATTTTCTTCCCTTCACATGCAAACAAAAACTACTCTTATTGTACTCTCAATCTCTCCTTCCTCCTTATTTCCTTATGTTTCCCTCCTTTCGATTTTCCCATAATTATTCAAATTATCAAAACCACAGTTATAACATGTGGACTCCGTAATAATGAAATTAATTAGTACCATTATGTTCATAAAAAGAAATTATGGTCCTAAATATACCAATGCAATGGTTCTTCATAGGCTCATAGCTATGTTCATGCTCTTTGATATCTTCCGGTGAAATGCCAAACATCTCAGCTTCTAAATCTCCACGATTCCACAGCACCAATGCAATCACCCAATGGGAAAATCTCAATTGGGTTTTGATTGCAAAATGCAGAGATGGTAAGCAATTTTAATTTGCAAATGAAAAGAACATATAATAATTATTACAGAAGCTATATAGTTCTTGAGGAAAAAAGAGCAATTGAGGCCGCGGTACTAGGGGGGAATGTTGAGAATATCTGGAGATGCATGGCTCAGCCTATGCAGAAGCTGGTCCTGTTCAGTCCTGCCCTTCTTGGACAGAGGCTCCGGCGAGGATGACACAGATGATGTTGCTGACCATGAGTCGTTCGAGCTATCAGAGCTGAACGACACATCTATCACGCCATTTGGGCTGCCAGGTATAGAATCAAACTTCCTTTTGTTGGAATGAGTGGAATGGTCTCTTGCTGATTCTATAATCAGTTTAAAGCAATCATCCACCTTGTCCTGTTAAGAGAAAAAATTCAGCTTTTAGGCACAGTAATGGAAATTTCCAGGATTTAGTGAATGTGGGGATGGTCAAGATCAATAACCTTATCGAGTCCAAGTATGCCCAAGACCTGGTTTTGGTATTCCAATCTAAGATTGGGTTCGACACAATCCAGAACATGCAGCATTATAGCAGTTGCCATTACAGAAGGAAGATAGCGCATGAACCTCAAGTCTGCAAATGAATTAATAGAAATAAAAGGGAAACATGAGAATTCAGATTCAGAAACTGGAAAAACAATGAATCAAAAACAGATTTTGCTGACCTGAAATGACAGAGAGCATAATGAGGTTGCATCTCCTGAGAAATTCCCAACATAGACGGTCCTTTAACCCCAGCTTCCTTGCGATGTAATCAAGAAATGAAAGTGGGGTCACAGGATTCATCTTCCATTGAAGAGTTGAGAGCACCAAAATCTCCATGCTTTGGATTGCTTTGGCCTCAAACATATACCCACTCTCCTCCACCTAAACAGATCAACAATACCGACATTGATTACCAAGTCAACGGCAAACATCTCGTCAAACATAATAAAGCAAGATTGAATGTAATTACATATACTTGCAGATCCAGCAAGAGGGGAACTTGGGTCTCCTCCACCTTGGCAGCAAGAGAAAGACAAGCCACCGCCGTGAGCTGGGTCATCCATGGCTTCTTCCTCTGGAATTGAAAGCTAAACAGGAACCTATCGAGATAGTTCACAGCAAGGACTGCTGTCAAAGCAGAGAAAGAGTAATGGGCAATGACCTTGAGCATCCACCGAACGGCCTCCCGGCGAGCCCCGGCAAGATTTACGTCGTTGTCAATGCACTTGTACAGTTGATTTTGCTCTTCCTTTTTCAACAAAGAAGAAAGCTCTCCTTCTTCCCAGAACATGTCCTGTTCCAGCAAGACTGGAAAAACATTTCCTTCACCACCATTGTAGCCTCTTTCTTCTTCCTCCTCTTCTTCTACTTCTTCGATGTAATCCTCCCTCAATCCTTCCTCCCAGTTCTCTTCTGAACAGTAAAGAGCATCAAGAAGCAATGCAGAGTTGTGTTGTGCAGTGGATTCCAGGTGATGATTCAGAGCCATCTTCTTCCAGGGAAGAAGAAGGTAAGATCTTGGTTCATTTCATTACAAAACAAAAGAGATGAAGAAGGAGAAAGACTAAAACTCTGGTTGAGGCATGCTTTCCTCTCTCGATAGAAGAAGAGTAGGTAGTAGAAGCTATGAGGAGACTGAGCAGAGCAAAGACCAGACTCAAAAGGATTTACTATAATTTTTATTTTGTGGGTTTGTAGCTGTGTGCCTGTGTGTTCTTTTTCTACTTGGGAACGTCTCGTGTATATCGTCTCAGACTTGATCAATCATGGGCCATGCACCACATTTAATCGACACGTGACATTCTGCACTGGCAATTCTGGGTCCCTGCGTCTTGGCCTCCATTTTTGTTTCCTATCATTCACCTACATCGTACAATCTGGACCGTCAGATTGAGTACACCACGTAGAGATACAAAGGTGGACCACACACGGGATTTTTTACAATGGGAAGGGGATGAGGGATGAGGGATGAGGGAAGAGTTGAATTGGCGCGGGCGGGATGGGTAGAAAGAATACACAGACCCCAATACTTGAAAATAACCTGTGATGCAGAGCTGGATGGACAGAAAGCAAAAGAACCCTACTACACTACACTCAGCTTTTTTTTTTTTTTCAGGCCACATAATTTAAAGGATAATTGCAGTTTTAATAATTAAAAAAAAATGGAAGTTGGTTTTCATTAATGTTTTGGTACTATTTTACTCTCACCTCGCCAGAGGAATTTCAGAAAATTTATTTATGGTTGCCCTTTAAAAGCCCTGTCAAACCGCTTTTGCTGCAGAAAGCCATGAAAAGATGTTAAAATTGTGTGGAAGATAGGAATTCTATTGTATCATACAATTTTTCATGGTAAACCATAGTGATGCGGTTTTAACATTCTTCCTTCAAATTTAGATCATATTAATATGAAATGTAAGGGCGTATGATGTGAGAAAATTATTTTTTATTAGGTAATTAAGGTATTTATTTAGAGTTTGGTGTTTTCAATTTTTTCCTACAATTAATAATTTTATTAATTTAATTGTTAATAATAATTATTATTAATTTAAATATTTTTATTTTTTAAAATAAATAAATTTATTAACTACTAATTTTAAATTATTATATCAAACCGCTTTAAAGTGTGAACAGATAGTAAAGCTTTGAATTCAATTTTCATCAGTATCAAGAGGAGTTTATGCTTCACACTCGGCACATTCAAAATTCCAAAAATTTCGAAGCACTTTAGACATTTTAAAAATAAAAAATAGAAAAAAGCACTTTATACGTCGATAAGCAGTATACAAGTATAACTATCACATCCTTTTAGCGACAAAGTAATAGTGTCTAAGCAAAAAAGCAAGAAGAAAGAGTAATGCCAATCTCTAGAGTCTAATCTAACACCAACTAGCACGGTTCTACGGGAAAAGGAATTCAATGTCATTATTTTGCCTTCATTCTTTGCCAGTTTCCAGTTTCCAGTTTCATTCCAAGTAACGAAACCCAATGAATAAAAAAGTAAAATAAAAAAAGAAAAAAACTCTTCTTAAGCGCTCAAATTCATCCCAAAATAACATTTAAATCCTTAAACTAAAAATAAAATATACAAACTCTCCAACTCTACTAATAATACAAATAAATCCTTTTTATAAACTGACCAAACGGTGTTTCATATTTAATATTATCTTGAAAGCATGAACACCCATAAATGAAGAAGGCTTATTTGTATCATTAATGGAGTTAAAAAACTTATTTATTTTATTTTTAGTTAAAGAGCTTAAATGCTGTTTTGAGATAAATTTAAGGACTTAAAAAGAGTTTTTACCAAAACAAAAAAAAATTTAAATAAGCACTTCCCCGTCTAAAAATTTATTTTACTTCTCTCAATCAGGACGGCTCAACTCCTCTATTGTACGAAAAGATATCTCATATGTAAATTCTGCAGCTGCGCGTACTCATCTATAATGGCAGAAAGAACAGGGGTGGCTGTGTATTTATCAACAGGTTTCAAAAAAATTCTTACCCTCCCACGTACGTAGATGATGCCAATGCAATGGAAATCCATTACTGATACGTTGCTTTCTTTCTTTTTCTTTTCACTAGTCTACAGTGTCTACTGCTTCTCTTTTATGGGCTCGATACCCGAGAGATGAAGCTGTTGAGAGGACACAAAAAAGGGGCGAGTCTGTGAGTGCAAGCAGGTGAAAAAGAAATCACAATACCAAAATAAAGGTGAGACAGAAATCAATGGCGGATGGGAAAGGAGGTGGTAGATGTGGTGGTGGTTGTGGTGGTCGCCACCCAATCCCACAAAAGTGAACCTCAAAGATCTAACCAAATTGAGCAAAACCCGATTACTTCACAGTTTTTGTACAATCAACGATATTTTCTTTTTCTCCTTTTTCTCTCAATTCCCCTAAAAACAGAAAGACTTCTTAGTTTGAGACTTTGATCAGTCTGGTCAGAGTCAGATCAGATCATAACGTATGTGTGACTGGTTTTATCTTTCTTTCATTTCATCAACAAAAAGCAAAACCCATAATCGGAACCCATTAAACAATATATACTAGCTTGCACAAATTGATCTACACATATATAAATAATATGCATCAGACCATATGAGTAGAGAAACCGTACAGTTTAGCGAGAGGAGAAGGCCGAGGATCACTAGTAATACCCTTCAAAGTAGGGCAAGATCGCTATCATCCTTTTTCTTGTCTTGAGAGTCAAAACATATTTTTTTGCCATCAATCTGTACCATGAAACCCCCCATAATGGTGTCTTGGCTATCTACTCTGTGGTGTGGTGAGGGCCCACATGGATTTCTTCTTCATCCAGCTGGGTAGTGGACCTCCAAATTCAGAGGGTCCACTTTCGGCTAGTCCCAGTATAATCATCATAGTTGTCCCCAAATCATCATACCATAGTTTGCACAACTTTTTCATTATTGATGGTTAAGTGTCTGCTAAAGCTTTTTAGCCTTTGCATCAACACGGCAGTAGTTGACCTTCATTCCCCATGTCCTGCAACTCTTTTTCTTATGCTATTTCTAATTCAACAAGTGTTTTCACAAAGATTGCATAAAAAAAGACAGGATGGTACATGTCTTCAACCTATTTATTCATTTACCAAAGGAAATACTACCGAATCCCCTTGTGGCCAATTCCCATTCCCCAATGGCCAAAGTTTCCTTCCTACTTGTACTCAATTAAGGTTAGAACTTCACTTATCTGCCAAAAAAAAAAAAAAAAACACCCTACCTAATACCCCACTTAAGTCTCCTACCAAGGCCAAATTAATCCTAAAATAGAACTGTCCTTTTGAAAAGCCGAGCTCTTTCAAAAGTTACATTTGCTAGTTGGAGCCTGCACGGTATTCCTGTTTCAACTTTCAACAGCTCGTGCTTTGAATTATATATACTCCCTCTATCTCAAATTATTTATTACTATAACTAATTTACATGGAACTTTAAGTAATGTTTTTCTATAACATAAGAATAATAATTAAAAATATTTTTTGATCAAATGAAATTACTAAAAAAAATTACTTATTGAAACTAAAAAAATTTAATTATCACTCATATGTTATATAAAATCATTATCTAAAATTATATACAAATTAGTTATAATAACAGATAATTTGAGATTAAGAGAGTATTATGGAAGAGAGAGAGTGTGTGTGTGTTTAAATGCAGACAATGTTTTAGGGCCAGCCAATGGAGTTGCCTACCATTTTGACTAAGAGCTGGACAAGCTGACCAGCTGCACTGATTGCATTGACTAGCAAAAGTCACATATTCAACCACTAAAGTAGTAAGAAATTTTGGTGGTGCGCCATAACCATCAATTATTGTGATTTAATAGGATTAAACGTCTCAGTTATTTCCCTTCAAGAGAGACTTAAATGGTTAAGGCAACTCACATTCGGTGGTCCATCACACACGATCATTTATTCACCACCATTGTGGTGGTGGTGGTGCGAGGTGGTACCAACCACCCCCTGTGTCGAAGTGGATGATGTGATCCATCAAAGGAAAGAGTAAGAAGATCATATGGTCAAAGGATCGAATCAAATGCGTCAATCTGTCTCCAAAGTAGAGTGGGTGCATGTTATACATCATCATAACACTAAGTCTTTAATTGAAATATACCCATGTTATCAGAAAATGGGTAATGACGCACGTTAACCACTATTATGGCCTCTGAATAGGAGATAAATCAATAGGTGTTTAAGTATGTAATGCTCATGCACATGCATGTTCTTTTTCTTGGACTTCTACATGCTCAAGGTGTTAACCTTCTCAAACAAATGAGAGTTTTTGTCTTTAAGGGCATGAGTCATCTTGGACTTAACAGCGCCCTGCCTACAATTGATGTCTTGAAAATTCTTACAGCTTTATATATATATATATATAATAAAAATCAGGTCTTAAGGTTTACTGGAAAAGATTGTTCCTAGAAGACAAATTTTATATGCAAGGCCAAACAAATGGTAGATGCAAGTCAACAAAGTAAGGTTCAGCTTCATATCAATCATTTTCTTTGGCTTCATTTTTCAAACAAACTTGAAATGCTAGTCAAGGAAGATCCTGCTACATATTGACAATAGCAGATTCAGGCTTTAGATATTATATATAGATTATGACATCAATGGGCAAACCAAATTCTAAACGAGCAAAATATTAAAAACAACTCTAGAGACGTAAAACTCAGTTGAGTACAGACATTAGCACTAAGATTTTCTTGGATCAACCACTAACGTTTAAAATGTTCTCGAATAAATCTTTCTGCATAGGATGGGTACTTATCTCGAATGTATGCTCGAAGACACTTCTGGTATGAGAAATCAATCCAGCCACCATCAGTTCTTACTACAAAGAGACACCTTGAGTGTCTAAATTGAGGGTGTCGATCAACCTTCAAAAAGAAAAGTCAAGTACATATCAGATAATTCTAGTAGGCAATGCAACTTTATGCAAAAAGATGCAAAATACACAGTGACCCACAGATAGAAGGCAACACAATGCAATATCATTCATGATCACCACTGAAACAGCTGGAAAAGTTTTGAACATTTACACCTTATATTGAGTTTCGTAAAATAAAACAGAAAATTCATAGCTGATGTGAAAGGGAAAGGCAAAAGAAAAACAAAGGCAGGTTTTAAGCAAACAGAACAGATGCTAAATTAACATCAATACAATAAAAATAAAAATGGCAGCATTTGCACGCACAAACCAGATGCCAAGACAAAATTACCCTTCTTAATGTCCTAAACAACCCAAAAACCCATTCAAACCCATACCTCTTTTGGCAAAATCAAAAGTAACTAAATTGGCCAAGGCAAAAACACAAGCAGCATGGTTGGGCCCTTGATGCTGATGGTTGGATTCTGAATTAATATATATTATAGATTAGATTCAAGTTAAGGGTTTGGTAGAGTTCCCTTATATGTATCTATCTTAAACATGATCAATGAAACTCGTGTGGCATGAATCATGCCAATCCGAGTTCTGCCTGGCTTGACCAAACCTACTAGACAAGGACAGCTGCACTATGAGAGGATCATTTCTATAAAATGATATAATATTTGAAAGATAGAATGTTCAGATCTGGCAATTTTTCAGTTTGCACAATTCTCCCAGCTTTTGTTATTGCACCAAATATGGCTCAATGCAGAAAACTGACAATGGACGCCAAGAAGGAACTACCAATTAGGCTCAGTTTGCCTACAGAAAGGGCTACAACAATGAATGGGAAAGATGGAGAACTGGAATGGTTTGGAATTTTGTACATATAAAGACTCTGATTTTGACTCTTGGGTTTGTTGGTATTGTATTAGCATGAATCTCCAATGGGATTATAAAACAGAGTAAGTAGAGTGACCAAAGCATGCAGCAAGATCATGGGCATCACAGTCATAACCAAACCAAAATAATCAAAAATACTAGAAATGAAAACAAAAACATAAACTCACCATGATAGAATCAAGCCCACATCCAATTTTATCTTCAGCATGTGGATGAAAAGCAAGAAGCTTCTCCACCACAGCTCTCTCATCTTCTGCTGTTAAACGTTCTCCATCCCCATACCTAACAGCAGAAAAGAAAATAGGAAAAGAATTTAGTAAGATAAGTTTAGTTCAGGTATTTAATTGTTGATTCCTTTATTGAATAGGGCTGAAAACAAATAAATAACCTGTTTAGATTTAGAAAATAATACTACTAATAATAAACAAAATCCCTATTTGCTTCCAAATATCAGATCTGAAGACTATCTCCCTCTCCATTGTTTGCTTTGCCCAACAATGTACCATACCTTATATAGGTACTGAGAGCATGCTTCAGGGCCTCTGCTTGGTTTGGATTGGCACCTGAGTTTACATATTTCTTAATATCTAAAAGAGGTCAATGTCCAGGCACTGTATCCCATTTACCCTTTATGCTATCTATTTACATGCTTAGACTTAAAATTCCTGTAAAGTAATTTGCATGTTTTCAAGAAATTATTTATTGCTTTATTGCTTTCTCATAATTGGATATAGATTATAGAATCATCTCATAGCAGCATCACAGACTATTCACAAACTCCATTACTAATGTGATTACTTATTTTTAAGTCCAAGCATATCCCGAATCACATTCAACAGGAAAAACAGGAAAACGAGAAATGGATTGAGAGGCCCTTCATTCACTAGAAGACACTATCGTTCACTCTTTTAGCAGCAAGCTAGATAAAGTTTCACCAATCTACCTTACATAAACAAAAAAACCAGCCAATGATTTCTGCCACATCGGTAACAACAATGATGAAACAAAGGTAAGATTCTGCTGATAAGTGATATCTACAGGATGTAACAACGTTCATCAATAAGCAATTACAGCCCTAATTTTGCTAAAATCGTCATCAATAAGCAGCATTATAATGGCAGCATGATTCGGATAAAAAAAAAAAAAAAAACCAAAAACATCTACTTAAAATGGAACCACAATCATCTTCAACCGTAAGTCCTAAAAAATCAAAGTAAAAACCAAATATATATCCATGATTAGAGACTAACCTATCAGAGTGAAGTATCTCTTTAGTCAGCATTACAACAGGTTCCACATCTCGAAGGATCTCCTCCTCCATATCCTTCCATTTCCTGTAATCAGGGTCATCCCACCTGTGGTACTTCGGTGGTTCTCTGACACTCAACACTGAGGCGTTCTTGTCTGCAGCTGATGCATCCTCTTCGCGATTGGCCGACTCGGCTGCAGCGCACCAAGGCCGGCGGGGTACTGAAAGGAGTCCAGCGGCAAGACGCACCTGGTGGTGCAGCCGGAGGCGGAGGACAGGGACGCCTCTGAGAAGCAGAGGAGCGGCCATGGACAAGCTTTTGAGTGGCCTCCAACTGATGATCGAATGCTGCCGTATCGCTTTGGCTGGATTCGCTGGATGGAGAAGGGATAAGATGCTACGTCGTCGTTTTATGCTGCGGGTCAAGTGGCCCAACTTTTTTCAGTGGGTCAGTCCAGAGCTCTTGTTCTGTGGATTATTTGGACCTTGACAATTGACATTCACGTGTTTAAATTTTGAAATTAGGTTGAAGTTCAGTTGTTGTGGGCCTAACCCACTTGATTTATTATAGAGTTCGGCCCATAGGTGATATGCCCACTTCTCCGCCTTCTATTTTTCAAGTGGACTGGTAATCTCTAGAAAGTTATTTCTTTTAAAAGGAACGGAATATGTTAAAGTTGGGACGACAAGAGATATTATTATTTAGTTACTTAAATTATTAATTTTTTTTTTGTGATTTATTAGTTAAGTACTTTCAAATTATGTTATATTTGTGTAGTACGCATAATGGTTGTAATTTGTAACGCATATGCATGAACTTTATATTTTAGAAAATAAAATGGATGTATACTAATATTGACAATTTCTCAATGGCACTTTTTTACAGTTGGGGAGAGGAGAGTTCAAAGTTTGAAATAACCATCTCATATTTAAGAGGGTGGCACCTTCTTGGATGTACAATATTAAAATAAGAGGATTCTATTTTGTAATTTAAATTTGTACTAAATTACAAAGGAGAAATTTTTTAATAAGGATATAATAATCTTAAATATCAAAAAATTTGTCTTCATTTAATATTTTGAATTGCAATAGACTATACAATAATTGTTTAGGTAAAACACTTGAATGCGGTTAAAAATAGGTTAAATGTTAATTTTAGTCCCTTAATTTTATAGTATTACGTAATTTTAGTCCTTCAACTATTTTTACATTTTTTGATCCATTAACTCTAAAAATTGTACAAATTTAATCCTTCTATCAATTAGGGCCATTAACTGCGATCCCCATGGAATTTAAAAAATTTTTCTAATGACATGGATGATACAACTTAAAAAGGATGCTGATATGGGCAAAACTTATGCTATGTCATATTCCCACAAATCAAATGCGTCAAAAGCCCTTTGAATGGGTCCCACATTGCACTACAAAGATTAAATAAAGGGGTAAAACATCTATGAACCCTAGAATGCTCTCTCATCTTCACTCCATCTGCAACACCAATCCTAATCCATATCTTCTTCTTCCCTTTTCTCAGCAAACCTTGGGGAGATCTAAATGGAGGGCATTCGATATGAGATTTGCTTGAGCTAGGTTGCCTCTACTACTACTGAGGGTGAATCCTTACAACGTGTCTGTGATTGTGGTTTGAAATAAAAAAGAAATAAAAAACAATAAAGTTATGTTATTATCCCATCTCCCTTTCAATCCATCTTCTTCCCCGCTTTGCTCAAGCTAAAGTTGAATCTAGCAGAATTTGGGATCTATCAAACCCAGTTACTAAGTTTGATCGAACTTGATAGATTTGGGTCATTGAACCCAACTACTAGGTTAGGTGAAACTTAGCTGTTGGTTTTGTTGAACCCACTTATTGGTTCTATCAAACCCAACAGATCTCATCAAATCAAATTAACTCCTCAATAAACAATCTCAATCAAACCCTAATAAAATTCCAACATAAATGCAATCAAATTGTAAATCAACTCCCAAATTTATCAAGTACTAGGAATGGAAATCGAAAGAATAATGAGAAAACTTGGTGAACTTGACAAACCTAGCTTTAAACCTAGCTCTAAAGAAGAATAGAAATCGACAGAACCCAGTTCTAAACCTAGCAGTTGGGTTCGATGAAACCTAGCAGATCTAGGATCCATCGAACCCAACAGCTAGGTTTGATGGAACCCAGCAAATCCAAATTCGGTTCCACTAAACCCAACTGCTAGGTTCTATTCCATTGACCCAGAGGTAGGAAAGAGGAAGAAAGAGAAAGAAAGAAGGGGAAGAAGATGGATCGAGAGGGGGAGGGGCAATAATGTAAATTTTTTTTAGTTCTTTTTATTAAAAATATAAATATTCATCTAATGTGGTATTTTTATTTGTCCATATAACCTAATTATAAGATATATTATTGCCATGTCATCAAAAGAATTAAAAGAAAATGTCATTATTGAATTATTTAACAATCACGTTATGGTTAACTGATGAAAGATTAAAATTATGCAATTTTTAAAATGAAAGGATCAAAAAAATATAAAAAATAGTTAAGAGACTAAAATAATATAATACTATAAAGTTAAGGGACCAAATGTTAAAAGTATGGTCTTAAAAAGTCTTAGATTTTAGTTCCACCTTTACATGCGCCAATATCTGTATCAATGCTGCTTTATTCCCTCTAGCTAGCACATCCCACTCTTGGACTGTTTCTCCATCTATTTGCGCAATAACACGTTTTGATGATAACATCCATATATAGTGCTGGGTTTGAGAGAGATTAGAACATTCTTAGTCGTCGCTCGTAGTCCACTACAGTCACGTCATTATTTTTTTGTCTTAAGCTATTCGACTTTAGTAGAGTCTTCGTCAAATTTTCGTATTCATTTCTGGTATGTGGACTGATTCGATTCGCACTGCCACTTTATTCCATGGTATGGTAGAAAACGTGGTAAAGTTGATGCAATCACAGAAAGAAAAATATGGATGCAAGAGAGTTGAATGTTAATAGTGTGGCTGGAGCATGATTATATAAGTCACGGGTCTAGGTTTTTTTAGTTTATGTTTTTTAAGCAAATAAGAAGACCACCGAATCATTTGTATTAATAAATAAACTCTCAATTAAATTATTATTATTATTTATTTTGATTATATAATAAAAAACAATACTTACTCATTTTTTAATATATTTTATTCATATGTTATGTAATATAAAATTAAAATTTTTAATTTTAAGAAAAAAAAATTACAATAAAATGATTCTTTTTTAAATAAAGGTAAATGTTCTATTTTCTATTGTTGCAAAAGGGAAGGGGGAAAGATGGAATTAAGTTGTCCCTAACACTCAAAACTTAAACACTCCAAAGGGGTAACAACCTAGAGTCCTAAAGTATCTGGCCCTTTCCAGTTGCCCTAAGCGGGGAGCACTTTCAATGAAATTATAGTAGTAACAAATGAGTCTCAAATTATACTTACATCCATTTATGGTGACTATCACTTTTCACTAAATATGCATACTTGACTTTTAAAACCATAAAGCAATTCCCCTACTTTGACGCTCATCGCATTCCGGTAGAAGACCGCAAATGGAAGTGGGAAAAAATTCGTTGTTTGTAGATTTTTTTAATTTATTTTAAATTACATAATAACAAAAAAAAAAATTCTTTTAATTTTTAAGTTATTTCACTTACATAATTTAAAATATATTAAATTATACTTAATATTTATTAGGAGACCTATTCTTATCAAACTTTAATTTTTTTTATTTTTTTTTATTTTGGTTATACAATTGAAAACAATCATCTTCTATCTTTTATCCAACTCTATCTGCATGTTAGTTGACTCAAATTCAAGATTTCTTATTTTCAATGAAAAGAGATGATCACTTAATTATTTAGTTTGTTGGCATTTATATTTTATAATTTAATATAAGTTAAATTATAAAATATAAAATTTATATTTTAAATATTTATTTATTTATATTTTAAATTAACAAAAACTTAATTAAATTAATACTTAATAATTTAAGAACTTTTTTTTGAGGGAATAATTTAAGAACTTTAATTTCAAAACAAGTTACCAAACAAGTAATTTTTTAATAAATAAATAAATAAATAATTTTACTTGCATTTCAAACCTAATATTTATTACTTACATTAACAGAATATCCGCTGGAGCTGCTTAAATTGTTAGTTACTACTTTCTTCCGTAAAAGGACAAACATAAGATAACGCAAGGAAGAATGAATCCCTTATTCTCATGTACAGTATCAGTGTGTAAATAACATTTAAAAAAAAAAAATCCCATCATGGATACTGTATGTTGAGAAAAATAAAAAAGAGAACGAATCCCATGCGCACAACCTTACCTACTCACAGTTAATATCTCCACATATAACCCCTCATCGTTTTTAACTTGGACTCAATCAAAGATCATGTGGTGCATATACGCATAAAATAATGGGAGGCTAAGGAGGCGCTCCGTGTATTTAAACTCAGGCTAGGAGATTTAAAACAAAAATAAATAAATAAATGAATTTGACACGACATCAGAAAAGCCAAATGAAATCCGAATTCAAGTCCGCTCTCTGAACATTTTTCTGGAAAAGGGGAAAACGGAAAAAAACGAGCCTTAGAGGCAGGTAGGCGGGCAGGCTCCGGCGTTTGCCTCCGTAAGTTTTCAGTGTGGTGGTGCGCAGGATAAGAACCCTGTGGCGCCGCTGTCCATTTTGGTAGTTTGTGGTGGATGGGTCAGTCAGCTTCAACGGCCGCAATTTCAGGCCGCCGAGACTCAAGCCTGAGCCACCGATCGAAGTCAAAATCGACGGCTTTGATCTTACCGATGCAAGATGATGAAGCTGAGGAGCATGATGGAAGTCTAGATGGATCATCCGATTACATATCTGATCTACCAGACGAGTGCTTGGCTTGCGTTTTCCAGTCTCTCAACACCAGTGACCGGAAGCAATGCTCTCTTGTTTGTCGGAGGTGGTTGAAGATCGAGGGACAGAGCCGTCATCGGTTGTCTCTGAAGGCACAGTCAGATCTGCATCCCTTGATTCATTCTCTTTTCTCTCGCTTTGATGCAGTCACCAAACTCGCCTTGAAATGTGACCGTAAATCTGCGAGTATCGGGGACGAGGCTCTTGTTCTCATCTCACAACGCTGCCGCAACTTGACTCGGCTTAAGCTTCGAGGTTGCCGCGACTTGACCGACGTAGGTATGTCAGCTTTCGCTAAAAACTGCAAGACTTTGAAGAAGCTTTCCTGTGGATCTTGTAATTTTGGAGCCAAAGGCATGAACGCGGTTCTTGACAACTGCGCTGCTCTAGAGGAACTCTCAGTCAAGCGGCTCCGTGGTATCACGGAAGGAGCTGCCGCTGAGCCAATAGGACCTGGCGTTGCTGCTGCCTCCCTCAAAACGATTTGCTTAAAGGAGCTTTACAATGGACAGTGCTTTGGTCCCCTTATTATCTGTGCCAAGAATCTAAGAACTTTGAAGCTTTTTAAGTGTTCTGGTGACTGGGATAAGGTTGTCCAAGTGATAGCTGATGGAGTCACAGGCATGGTGGAGATCCATCTGGAGCGGGTACAGGTCACCGACATAGGTCTTGCTGCTATATCTAACTGTTTGGATCTGGAGATTCTACATCTTGTCAAGACGCCGGAGTGCACCAGCGCCGGTCTCGCGTCTGTGGCAGAACGGTGCAAATTGTTAAGGAAGCTTCACATTGATGGATGGAAAGCAAACCGAATAGGAGACGAAGGATTAATCGCGGTCGCTAAATGTTGCCCTAATTTGCAAGAATTGGTTCTTATTGGTGTAAATCCCACGAAGATGAGCCTGGATATGCTGGCCTCAAATTGTCAGAATCTGGAGCGGTTAGCATTGTGCAGTGGCGATACTGTTGGTGACGCTGAGATTTCGTGTATTGCTTCCAAATGTATAGCTTTGAAGAAGCTTTGTATCAAGAGTTGCCCAATTTCGGATCAGGGAATGGAAGCTCTTGCTACTGGTTGCCCAAATTTGGTCAAAGTGAAGGTGAAGAAGTGCAGAGGAGTAACTTCAGAAGGTGCAGATTGGTTAAGAGCAAATAGAGGGTCTCTTGCAGTTAATCTAGATACTGGCGAGCCAGAGCATCAAGATGCAAGTGCTAGTGATGGAGGGGCGCAGGATAATGCTGTTGAAATTCCCGCAGCTGCTAACCACATGGGTCCTGCAAATACTGCATCCAGTAGTAATCCTCGCACAACATCCTTCAAATCAAGATTAGGACTTTTAAGTGGTAGAGGTTTTGTGGCTTGCACTTTTAGGAGGTTGTCAAGTGGCAATAGCAGATAAGTAAGAAACTTCGCAAAGTAAAAGGAACTCTTGGTCCAGCACTATTTAATATTATTGTGTTGCAGTTTTAACATCTGATTCTGTTGCCTTGTATTGGATTGAATGTGGTGTGCTGTTGGTTGTCTTTTGAATTGAATCTTCACTGCAAAAGGCGAGTTCCTTCATTTTTATTTATTTATTTCGTTTCTGTTTGCTTTAATTTATGTTTCTTTGTTAAGCAAGCTCTCTCTTTCCTTTTTATGTATATAACGTCTGAATTGAATTTGAGGATGATAACTTGTTGCTATTGGCTCCTGTTCTTTTATTTTCTTATTGAAATGAGGATGCTCAAACTTCCAAAAAAGGTTCCATGGCACCATATGGAGGAAAGATGCATTCACATGTTGAGTGCCGATTAAGGCTCTCCATTTGTGATGTATTTGTTAATCACCTTGTAGAGACATACCCATAAGCCGTATCCTAAATTCTTGTGGGAAGGGTTTCAAAGACGATTTTTAGGTTAATAGGCCAGGAAATCGAACCAGCCGATTTGCTGAACTTCGACTAGGTCCATGAATTTCATAGTTCTTTTGAAGTTGTGACCTTTCTAATGATATCAAAAAAAGTATAATAGGTAGTATATTATTGGATTTTGAAGTGCACCAAGTTTTAACTTTTTGACTTTACTAGTGCCATGTGAATTTTCGCCAGGTATTCTTGTTCAGTTTCTAGAAAGTTTGTAACGCTTCACTGTCAAGCATGCCATGGTTAGTTGATTTACACACAGCTGAAAGGTTGTTGGATCTTGCATAAGGATTGCCTGTAGAGAAATAGATATAATTATTGAATTTTTGAAGATTGAATTTGGTTTATTGATGATTAAATGAATTGGAAGTTGAAGCCTATGGTAGACTCTTAGCAGTTGAGGAGAGGCAGTGACCTTTTATGTTGCCACTGTTCATGGAGAGTTTTTGTATCTATAAAATTTTGGTTCACTCTTTTTGGTCCCTGCCGGCAGCTGCATGTGTACACATTCATCTGGTCTCACATCACAGACTATAAGTATGTCAAGAAATAGTGCATTCATTGCATCAAAGTTACCTTTCTGCTACGGCAGGATTGATTTACTTTTCGTTTCAGATATGTAAATGAAGTTCAAACTTATCAGACTGGAAATTTCAAATTTTTAGTTTAGTGGGGTTCTGGTTGACTTAGTTTAGTGGGGTTCTGGTTGACTTCCCTGATTTTGTCATTTACGTCACCAGAAAGCAGAGTGTGTTGTAGCTGCAATCTATTTGCGCTTCAAACGGAATTAAATTTTAAAGTTCCGTGAACGCAAGAGATTTGATTATCAATTGATATCTTTGTACGTATTACCTTCTCTACTTTTTGACGAAATTGTCATTATCTTTACCACACAATTCATGCTTTAGCCCTGCCTTTTCATCGTCTTTCAGCCACTTCCATCATTTCAGGCTGTACCTACCCTCACGGATTCTCTACTCCACTTGCCCTGCCTTTGACCCTCCCAAGTCCCAACCATTGAAAGATAGCTGAAAAGGGTGGAAGTTAAAGCGTGGCAGCAGAGATCTTGGTGCATCACCAGCACGTCATAGGATTTCAGTGATGTAATCGATAGTAATATACCTAGAAAGAGATTACAACGAAAAGGGAAAACGCAACTGCCTGCGAGTTGCAACAGACCTGTCATCGACCTTCAATTACACATTATAGCCCAAGTTCTTTATTAATAGATCACCTAATTGTAAAAATGCAATTCAAAAGATCATATAATGACCCGAAATGACTAAAGTGAACGAAATATTTAAAGGAATATCATCCACAAACAATGTCGATCTAACCATTTAATTGATTTCTCTAAATCCTAAACCGCATTATGCAAACATTAAATTAACAATGTCAGTTACCCTTTCAGTATCATGACCACTGCTATCACGTTGGAACATCGATTGTATGGTAACACAATAATTGATCCTTGTCTTTGCCACAGACACTTGCTCGCTACCTGCAGCATCTTAGTGTTCCAAGGCTTGAGCTGCCTACACTTGGCCTCTAATCCATTTACTTGTCTTTCTTTTCCTTCTGAGCACGCGGCCTTAGGTATATGATAATTTGACTCAGGATTGTGCCGTTCGTCAGGACACCAAGTACAGAACCCAAAATAACTCCAAAGGAGTTAAGGACACCAAGTAGCTTGGATAGATAAATGATACAATTGCAGTTGAAGGGCTTAATGCACTGATACTAAACATTGCATGTCATTTATGGTAAATTATATAAGTAAAGGTTAAAACCTTATTTTGATCTCATTACTTTAATGAAAAAGTCTCTTTTTAATTTTTGAAATTTAAAATCCAACTCTTTTTTAATTCTTTCATTATTTTTTGCACATGTAACACATTTAAATAACAAAATTTTCAAAGTAAAAAATACTTTAAAAAAATCTTTTTTTGGTCCCTTTACTTAAAATAAAAAAAAGAAAAAACCTTTTTTAGTTTCTCTATTTTGGGATTTCCGTCAAGATAACGTGTCACGCAAAATAATAATAACAACAACAACAATAGAAGGACTAAAAAAAAGCCAAATTTTAAACTTTAGGACCAAAAAGGACTTTTTTAAGTAGAGAGATTAAAAAGAGAATTTTTGTTAAAGTAGAGGGAGCAAAAAAGGGTTTTAACCTAACTAAAATTAACTGTCATAATTCACACAACAACAACAACAACAACAACAACAACAACAACAACAACAACAGAGGGACTGAAAAAAAGCCAAATTTTAAACTTTAGGACCAGAAAGGATTTTTTTAAGTAGAGAGATTAAAAAGAGACTTTTTGTTAAAGTAGAGGGAGCAAAAAAGGGTTTTAACCTAACTAAAATTAACTGTCATAATTCACACGCCTAGCTTGTTAACCTCGACAATTTTATAATGGCAAATATAGAATCATATGTATTTACTAACATTCATTTCAGTTTTAACTAAAGAAAAAAATTGACAAGGATACCACTCGTTGGTGCCTTCTCCTGGATGCTGGTGAATACTCTCACTGCAAGTCAAAAATAAACCATAAAATAAACATTCTTAAGTTTACTCATCTCAAACACACACAAAGATCAACAAGGAACCAACAAAACTATACCACACATTTACTCAACAAAACTATTAACAAAATGAACTCACCCATAGAACCACCAAAATTCATGAAGCATGTTAAGAAGCTGAGCTCCCCTGTGCTTTTGTTCTGCTCAAAGGATAGTTGTTCGTCAATATCATTAACGATTAGCTGAAAATATATCTCAAACATATCTCGAAGACCAGAGGTAAGAATAATGGTAACCAGATAGCAATTAGAACATAAACCAACTAATTAGTCTCTTCCAGAAAATTACTAATCATATCCTTAATCTTTCAAGTATACTATGAAACTTGCTATATAGTTGATAAAAAGGAAAAAAGAAAAAAGGAAAAAAAAAAGAGGCTAGATATGCTATATAGTTGATAAAAAGGTAGTAAATTACTATGTGAAAAAAACTATGCTAAATTAGAGAAACAAGTTGACTTACTTTAAAGTTTTCCCATATTTGAGGAACTCGGGCAAAGAAAAAAATTGCATGCTGGGATGCCTGCAGCAAATACTTTCCATGTTAATTAATTCTTACAGATGTACAAAAGGATAATAACTGAAAAAAAACGCTTAACATTTAGATTTGTTTATCTGCACGTCATAATCCCTAGGTTGTTGTCAGAAACAAGGAACACGGAAAGATTCAAGGCAGTAAAAAGCTGAATTATATTGGCATAGACTTGAGATTAAACATTACTATGTTTGCTACTTACATACAGAGCTTCAAAAAGGACAGGATCAATTTGACCAGCTAAGATGGTTGGTGCCACAGCACAATATCTGAAATACCAGCCCTGTTAAGGAATATGCATATTCCTCATTCCTCTTGCAGATTTCAATTTCAGAAGATATCCTGTTACCCCTCAATCTTTCCTCTCTGATAGAAAATTTTAATTAAAAAAAAAGGGGCATAAAGGATACAGTAATGCTTTGATCCACGTCTTGGTACCCACATCTTGAGAAAAATAGTAGATTATAGCAACTAAAATTATTGCTGTAACAGGAAGCAAAAGAGAAAAATACTATCAGATCTTTAAGAATACAAAATCGCTTATCTAAACAATAAACAAATTCATGAAAGTGTCAACGTTTTCCTTAGGTTGCACACAATTCAGCCAAACTAAGCGATTGGTTTTAATTTCTCAATATGAAAGACAATTGCATCTCTTAATTCACAGTTACACTTCCTAAGGAACTTCATTCATCCTAATGTGCTAGGTACATGAGACAAGTCAGGAAGATACCTTGAATCAAAAGAAATGCCAATTCCCCAAAGGCTGAAAAGGGCAGTCCTTTATGAAGGCAATATGCCAAAGCAATGGTATAACCAACTACTTCAAGCTCAAAGCCCACAATACTAAGCCCTCTAACACTTCTGTGCTTCAAAATTTTTAATATCTGCAATGGCGTAGAAAAGTTACACAACACGAAGCCCAACATTCAACAAAATTACTTCCCCACATATTCCCAACTCCTAATAAAAAAAAGCATAACCAGATTCCTAAAAGCTAAATCAGGAAAAAGGAATAAATGGGCATGCAGGATTGAAACCAAAGGAAGAAGCCTGATTTTTGAGCCACAATTTGCAACGATTCAACAGGAATTTGGTTCAAACTAATGAATCACAGACTGAAACAAAGCACAAATTTACAAAGGTGGTGGGATCGGAGAGAAAGAGGGTGAGCACCTGGGGGAGTTTGACGGTGGTAGAAGCGGCGACGATGCAATAGCCGAGGAGTTTGGAGATGAGGGGAAGTAAACAGTCCTTTTCCGGGAACTTGCCGTCTCGGAGAGATCCGATTGCGCAGCTAAAATCAATACCCAAATAATCCATTCTGTTTCTCTTCACAGATCGAATTCCGGCGACCAACGACTGTTTATACGATGTTTGTGTTCAGATGCA
>BPVZ01000022.1:549820-560861 GCA_020521535.1 Rubroshorea leprosula
GGTCCATTAATCCTGGCCTCTGGCCCGCTTCTTTAACTCCAGGCCGTGGCTTGAACTCCTAGCCCAAGGGATTATTTTGAGGCCCAATTTGTCCCCTTTGGATAATCAAAAACTTTTTCTTTCTCAGCCATCATGTTCTTCTAAGTGGGTTTATGCGAATATCTAGAGGATTTCGCCTCGAAATTACCCATTTTGACTGTTTAATGGTCTTTGAGGCACCCTTGAAATGATGATGAAATTTGATTAATCAATGTCTAACTATTAGCTGTAGATCATGTTGGTTTCTTGCAAGTGGGATTAGGGTGGGACTCTTCTTTACCGTTCCAAAAGAAGAAGAAGAAGGAGAAGAAGAAAGCAGCGTAGCAGGGAAAATTGCAGCAGAAAACAGTAAGAAAATGGCTGTTTAAATAATTGATGCGTATAACTTTGGTTTAATACTCAATTTGGTCCCTAAATTTTCATTTCTGAACTTAGTTCATCCTTTAACTTCAAAAAGCACCCAAATCATCCTTAAACTTTATTTTTTTGTAACCCAAATGGTCCTTCTATTGACTGAAGTGCATACCTAGCATGTTAAGTCTCCACCAATTACCTCTTTTAACTTTCACAAGCTTATGTGGAAAAAACACCACACCCAATTGATGACATGGCACCAATTTCATTCCATGTCACAATTTCGCCTCTCCCACCTTCTGAATAAACCAATGGGGAACTACAAACATCAAAAAAAGAAGGGGAAACTTCTCAACTTTGCAAGAACAAAACCCTAAAAGCTTTGCAATTTTCGATTGGATTTATTACTTTTTTACAATCAAATCCAATCGTATACATGGACCTGTCCTCCAAAAGTGGAGAGAAGGAACATGAGGAACCAGAAATCCTTCCTAATGTCCTTAGGGAAAATTTGGTAATAGAAACAGCATGTTAGTGTTCTTAAGATTTTGTTACTTTATATAAGTGTGTCTAAATGTGCTTGTTTTGATGCTGGTTCTTTGGAAATTAAAGTTAATAATACTAAAGCATTGATGTTAACTATTAGTTTATTATTGTTATTGTATGTTATGCAATGTTCTACTAGTATATTTGAAGAAATGTAGATTTCAAGATTTCATGAAACTGAATTAGTTTAGTTATTCCAAGTTTTTTTGTTGCATTTTAATTCTAGTTTGTCTTTATGCGTAGTTGTTCTTGATCAGTGCTTTTAGACAATGTAGCACAAGTTTAATTAAGAAAAGCATAGATACAATTCACATGGTTGCTCTCCATTATTGTTGTTTTTCTTTGGAGCAAAAGGTTTTTACAAATGTGAAATTGTTACAAGGAGAGGGCAGTTTAGCAACTGGTTTAGGTGCAACAAACAAGCAAAAGAAACCAAGCACTAGAGTTGGGATTGGTTACCAATTTATTACTATAAGGTAGCTGTGAGCACAAGCAAAACAGATGCAACAAGCAAGGGAAATGGTGAAGAAGAATAATGAAGAAGCTTCATTTGGAGGTTTTTTAGGTTCTGGATCAAATCCAGCAACATAACTGTGTTTTTTAAGTTTTGGCTCAATTTCTTTTGCTTATTGAAGTCTTATGTAGAAATGAGATGAGATTGGGCTTATTGAAGTCTTAATTTTATTTAGGTAATTGGGGCTAAAGTATGTTTTTTTAGCAAGAATTAAGACTTAATTTTAGTAGGAATTTCCTTTGAGATCCTCTGTTGATGAACCAAATTTTGCATTGCTTGTTTGTTTTTGACTTAGTAAACATGTTTATGTTTTTGAGTATATGTCATGGATATAATATATGCCAACTTTTTTTGGCAAGTTGCCTTTTGTATATGTCATGCTTAATTGGTAATTTGAATGGCTATGCAAAATTTTGCTAGATATACCATTGCAAAATAATGGTAGGTTAACCAACAAAGTGAAGGAATTTTGATAGATAAAATACTTGTCACACCCCAAACCTTGAAGCGGAACAAACGCCATACACTTGTGAGTGGACCCATAACTACACCAGGCTTAAAACCAAGTTAATCTACTATCCAAAAATCGAATACAATTAAATAAGGTATGTTAATACCTCTATTTTAATTGAAATTTAAGCAATGTTCAAATAAATCCTTCAAAGTCAAATAATATAATAATTGCTAATTAAATTCTTAACTTCCTAATAATTCCAAAAGAACTAAATCAAATCTTCACTAAGTCCAAACTGACTCTACTAAGTATTCGTCACACGCCCTGATTGCCAACGTCTCTAGTATCATTACCTAAAATGGTGGATGAGGAAAAACATGAGATATACTCTCAATAAGTAAATATTAGGCTTCCCCTCTTTATTTATAAATTTCAAAATTAAGCGAGTCGACAAGTATAAATCTAATATCAAGAAAAAACTGGTACAAGTACAAGAAAAAAAAAAAATCGACGTGTCCTCTAAAAGTCATGGCCAACATTTATAAACTTCTCACTAGCAAGCACAAAATTTTCTACTGTATAATCCCACAAGCAAGATAACAAGTATAACAAGAATGAACCGATTTCGTAAATAACATATTGACATGTGATAGCATTTATAAATCTCTCACTAGCGAGCATAAGTAGAACATGACTATATTGGAGACTAAAATAGGCTAGCAAGTACATTTCAAGTCAACACACTTATTTCAAGAAAAATGTATCACGAGGGTCAAGCAGCATCTATTAAGAAGTTTCTACAATTGGGCTTGCTTAAACAATTAAAATCCAACTTTGAATAAAATGAGATTCAGTCATAATGACTAAACCAAAATAGGTTCTTAATCCTGCCACCATCTCAAAATCGATAAAAATCATATTTTAAAATGGCAAAAATATGACATAAGGACCCGAACTTACACCAAATTTGCAATTTTGGACCCGAACTTCAATTGCGCTCAATGAAGGTCCCGAACTTCACGAAATTCTCAAATAAGGTCCCAATT
Organism: Rubroshorea leprosula; assembly: GCA_020521535.1. Lineage (NCBI taxonomy): Eukaryota > Viridiplantae > Streptophyta > Magnoliopsida > Malvales > Dipterocarpaceae > Rubroshorea > Rubroshorea leprosula. The sequence goes on from BPVZ01000022.1 coordinate 552,774, forward strand.
GGACGGAAAACTAACTTCCGTCAAATCCTTTACAAACACCATTAACGCCGTTAAAGCTCCACCGAACTGAAACGCAACTGGACAAAATTCTGATGAGATGTCAATTATTCTGCCATGTGGATGTCATGTGGACATGAATTCTTGAATTTTCTTGGGCGGGACTTTCCCTTCCAGGACTTTTTTCTTTTTGGAAACTTTTTCTTTCCCTCCCATTAAAATCTGTTGATTCTCTCCAACTTCCAAGATTATTAAAGTCTGAGACAGGAAAAAAAACCCTATTTCTTTTCCTTGCAATGTTGTCCTATGAATGTGACTTTTGAGGGATTTACAAAATGTGGTGGGGTCTTTAAATACAACTTCACAGATTCCACAAGTTCTTTGTCGGTTCTACAATTTTAGGTACAGACATGTGGACCTGTTTTTAATTGTTTGATGAATTCAAGTTATGTAATGTGGTTTCTTTACTCTTTCTCTCAGGTGCTCATGATTTTTTACATTTATTTTATTTTTCCAATTAATGGGATGCATAGATGGTAGTTGTTGTCTTTATTCTCACAATAAATTTTTACTTTGCGTAGCTATGTGTGAGATGATGGTTTAAGTATATTAATTTGAGTTATTGAACCTGATTTTACAGTCCATAATGGGTGAGAAAACATTGACATTTTTCCATGGTGGATTTTTCCTCCATAGCCCTGATTTACGGTATATTGGAGGGGATAGGTATGTTCAAAATGCTGATGAAGACAAGATTAGTTATTTTGAAGTTCGAGGTATTGTAATTGATGATTTGAAATTAAACTTTTCAAGATTATATTATAGTATACCGGGACTTGGTTTGGAGCAAGGATTATTTGAAATTCGTAATGATATTGATGCATTGGAGATGGCAAAACATTTAATTGAACACGATAATGTGAATGTTTATATTCACAATGGGCTTGGGCATATGCTACTTGATGCAGCTCATAGAATTCATGATGTTATTAAAATTGATGATGATGAGAATGAGAATCAAGATAATGAAGCAATTGGAAATGCAATTGAGGGTGATCATGGTGATGACGAAATTGATGGTGACTATGTTAATGAAGCTATTGACATATCTCAATGAAGTTCTAATGAAGAAAATCAAGTCAATGAATCAATTGATGTCCATTGGATGAGTGAAGATGAGGACCACATAGATGCTGCCAATTATAGTTTTCTTGGGGGTTTAAATGTCAATTTACATCATGCTAATGTAGACCAAAGCACCAGAGATGGATTCTATGTGGAAATAGATGTTCTCAGTGATAAAGATGATGACGAATTGATAAATGCATATGGAAAACAAGCTAATTTTTGGAGGCAAACACATGCTGCTTCTAATTGCTACTTATTGGATTGTGATGATGTTTTTGAGGTACCAATAGGGGTTCATAAAGGCAAAGGAAAGGAGATTGCATAAGATATCAATGGTGAATACAAGTTGTCCAATATTGATACATCTATTGCTAGTTCTAAAGGAGAGAGAGACTCGAACTACATTGACAGTGATGATCCAGGGGAGTATGTATCAGATTCTGATAATAAATTCTTTGCTATTGATGATGCTCTTAGGCAAAAAACTTCATGTCCTATTTATGACCCCACTTGTGCTATTCCACATTTTGAGCTTGGTATGAAATTTCAAAATCATATCCAATTCAAAAAAGTTGTTGCCAAGTACTCTTCATACAAGGGGTTTGCTCCTAAATGGTTAATAAGTGCTCCTGATAAGCAAAGATTAGATGCATGGCTGAAAGTTGTCCATGGTATATTTTTGCAACTTATCAGAAAAGGGATGATAGCTTTAAAGTGGTAGCTTTGGTTAGGGACCATATTTGCCTCAAAAATATGAAAAAGCCAGTAGTCACCGCAAAGTTTTTAGTTGAGCATCACAAAATGAGAATTCAGACTATACCAAGGGTTAAAATCAGTGAGCTAATTAAGTTTAGTAAGATTGAGTGTAATGCTATCGTGAAGAAGGACAAAATGGCAAGGGCAAGAAAGGTTTAATGACAACATGGTACATATGCAAGGGCTAACACAAGCTGGGCATGATGCATTAGCAATGCTAGACCCCAAGAGATGGTGCAAGCCTTTCTTTCAAACATATTCAAGGTGTGACATCATTGACAACAACCTAACGGAGACATTCAATTCTTGGATACTTGATGCAAGATGCAAGGCTATATGTAGTATGACAGATGAGCTGGTAGATAAGTTGATGGTTAGGCATGGTGAAAAGAAGGCATTTTGTAGGAAATGGCCTACTGACATTGCTCCAAGAGCATGCAAGAAATTGCAAAAACAATGTTCGCATTGCAGCTTATTGCCATCCACAATGGAATGGGAAACATCATTCAAGGTTAAAATGGACAATGAAGCATTCGTAGTTGAATTCACGAACTCCACATGCACATGCCAAGCATGTCAGTTGACAGGGATTCCTTGCCCACATGCTTGTGCTTGTCTAATTGATCAAAATCAAAATGTGGAGGAATATGTTTCCCATTACTACAAGAAAGACACTTATTTGGAAGTGTACAAAGAACCAATCTACCATTCTAGAGGAGGTATGAGAATCTGAAATCAAACTGGATGTGAACCAATGAATCCACCACCATTTAGGCAACAAGCTGGGAAGCCGAAAAAAAATAGAAGAAAAGATAAGGATGAACTAAAGAAGGTTAGCAAGTCTCGGTTGGTTGTCCAAAGGATTTCCAGATCAGGTGCTAAGATGACTTGCTCAATTTGTGGAGTTGAAGGTCACAACAAAACTGGCTGCCCTAAAGAAAATTCACCAGATGTGGTTCTTGGTAAGGTAAGAGCTTGTATTATAAATACTTACGTGTCCATTAAATCTGGTGGTAATTATAATATAATTGAATTGGTGGAGTTGAGAATCATATTTATTTATTTATTTATTTATTTTACATAGAAGGCTGGTCCCAAGGGCCAAAAACATGCTTACAAGAAGAGAAAAGAAGTTGGTCTTGGTATCTTTAATGACCCATTCACTGGACATGTCATTTTGAATGTAAGAGCATTATTGTCACTTTGACTTATGTGGTTTTTTTTCATAAAAAATCATGAAACAGCCTGGACATGCTTCTGAGTTGTTTGTTTCAAGTGGAAGTCAAAAGGAAAGAAGAGGAATGCAACAAGAGTTTAGGGAGATTGGGCCAAGGATTGAAGTTAGAGAAAGCTAAAAACAAGGGAGCAAGAGAAATGGAAGACATGAAAATGGGATCCAGATTTCTAGGAAGAAGAGAACCTCAAAAGAACAAAAAAATTAAGTCTATTGTGTTATTTTGCTTAAGTCTACTGGTATTGTTGTTAGAATGTACTCTGGTCTTTTGTGTTAAGTCTACTGTGCTATTCAGGTCTTTTATTTATGTATAATGTTACCGTGGTATTGCTTATGAGTTGTTAGAATGTATTCTGTTGCAGTAACAATGTATTCTGGTCTGTTGCTTAAGTTAAAATTGGTATTTTTATTAGAATGGATTCTGGTATTTTGTTTAAGTCTACTGTGTTATTTTGCTTAAGTCTACTGGTATTTTTGTTTAAGTCTACTGGTCTTTTATTTATGTATAATGTTACTATGGTATTGCTTCTAAGTTGTTAGAATATATTCTGTTGTAGTACCAATGTATTATGGTCTGTTGCTTAAGTTAAAACTGGTATTTTTATTAGAATGGATTCTAGTTTTTTGTTTAAGTCTACTGTGTTCTTTTACAATGTATTTTGATCTTTTGTTAGTTTGATATACTGTAGACTTGCAAAGAATGAGAATATACAAAATAAACACTTTTCATTTCCAGAAACTATCAGTAGGAAATCGGATGTCTATTTCCAGAAACTGTGATTACAGGTGGGATGGCCATTTGGTCATCTTACATTGGCAAAACAGAAGCAAAATGACCACTTCCTATTGCACTACACAAAATGGCCATTTGGGCATCTTACTGAGCAAAACAGACATGGTTGTTATCGCACCTCACTTCAACAAAACCAGACAAGCAATGAAAACAACACAAAAAAAAAAGCGGTCCTATAAAAATTCAAACTGAATGAATCTAGCCTTCCATTTTCTTTTATTTTTTCTGGTATTCCTTCTTTGCTGTCCATTCCAAAGATACCCTTTTCATCCTTTTCTCTTTTAGACACCATTACTTCCATTTCAACATCTCCACTACTCTCTGCACTAACCAATTCTACTCTTGGCATCTTGTTCTCATTCTCCAAAGCCAAATTTTCATTTTTAAGCCTATTAAATATATCTTTGTACCAACTTGATAATTCAGCATCAACCCATTCAGAAAAAATGCAGGCTTTTACTCCACCACCACCTGGCTGCAGTACTAAAAATAAGATTCAAAAGCAAATAAACCTGAAATGTGATAATTAATTTCAAGAACAATTACCAAACACCCTTTACTAACCTGCCAAAATGGGCATTTGTAGTACCTTTTTCCTGGATTTAACTCACTTGTGCTAACGTGAAGCCGTGCCACTAATCCATGATCACAAACTTGTCTAGCACCAGATTGATCCACAGAAGGTCGAAGAGAAGGGGTAGATGCTAAAGATGAAGCCTTGGACTTCATCTTGGTTTCAGGCCAAAAATCGAGGACTTCAAGAATGTTTTGCTCCACTTCACCTGCACCTCCACCTACGCCCCTGCTTCGACTATTGAGCTTTGCCTTCACCTCTGCCTCGGCCTTCTCCTCCCCTATTTCAAACAGATGTTTCAAGACAAAAATGGGAAAGGATTTCAAGATTGGTAGGCTCTCAAACTCTTCTGCGTAATGGCTTCTTTGCACTTCTTGATCTTGGTCATAGCACTGCTCTTCACCTCTGCCACTGCGCAATCACCCACACCATCATCGTCTCATTCTCCAAAGAAGTCACCGCCTCTGTCTCATGCAGTCAAATCAAATTGCCAGCTTTTGCACCGCCTTCGTCGAAAATGACGACTACTCCACCCACTACCGAACCGTCTCCATCTCCGTCTTCAATCTCTTCGACTCCTACAAAAGATTGGTAGGAAATTGCAAAGAGGTAAAATTCTCCAAATCATAAATTTTCCAGATCAGAAATTTTCCATATCTGATTTCGGTTTCAAGAACAAAGACTGAAGCAGCAGGTTAAAATTAGGGATTTTATCCCTAATTTGTGGGAAACCTTGGTCAAAAAGACCAAAAGGCCCATCAGTGGATCCCAATTATTTGTGGGGTTAAGAATTCATGTCCACATGGCATCCACATGGCAAAATAATTGACATGTCATCCGAATTTTGTCCAACTGTGTTTTAGTTGGGTGGAGCATTAATGGTGTTAACGATGTTTGTAAGGGATTTGACGGAAGTTAGTTTTCCGTCCAATTGGGACCTTATTTGAGAATTTCGTGGAGTTCGGGACCTTCATTGAGCGCAATTGAAGTTCAGGTCCAAAACTGTGAATTTAGTGTAAGTTCGAGTCCTTATGTCATATTTTTGCCTTTTAAAATTATATTTAAATTTAGGGTTAAACCATAAATTCACTTACCTCGAATATGAAGATCTTAAATCTGAAATGTGCAAGCAATCAAGAACCTAAAATTTACATTGAATATTAATCAGCAACAATCTAGAACTACTAATCTTAATTTAACTTGATAATATCTAATTTTATAAGGTCCATATTAAATTTCCTACACATGTGTTGGCATCTGTTTACTGACTAAAATTGAACGTGTTGGTACTAGTGAATCAACCCTTAAACCTATCACACAGTACCCACGTACTGCGTCACACGACACCACCCCCCCAACTATTTTTATTCGTATTATTTTAATGGATCAGTAGGTGTCAACACCTGATCTGTTATCAAGATTAGAGTATTGACACTACTGCAAATCTCAAACCAACAAGGCGATGGCATCATCGCCACTCATCCTCGCGTAACAACACTCACACACAATCATGTGGGTGCCACTGTACAATGACTCCTTTCCCCTTTAATTTCTACTAATAAATCAATAAATATATATATATATGTATTTATGCCTTGTACTGCTAATTCAATAATCTTTAAGGTAAGACATAAAACCTCACCAAGATTCAAGATTTTGATGTTATATCTGAGATGAAACCTTAATAACAAGTGTAAAAAGAGATCTGGGGATTACAATATTGGGTTTAGTAATAAAGATCCAAGGAAACGAGAAAGAACAAGAAATCAAGAGGAACAAATATACTCACCATTAAAATCTTAAGGTTGAACTATAGGAAAAGAAGACGACTGGGTCTGGGAGGAGGTGTTTACTACGTAAAAGCAAATTTATTTTGAGAAAGGAATAGGGTTGAGCGGCAGACTTCGCGTTGAATTTTATTTGGAGAAATAAAAATTCCTAAATTAAAAAGCATTAATCTCAAATTAAATCTTTAAATTAAACCTTTAATTTAATATAAAAATTTAAGATTATAAATCCCCATAATTGGCAATTAATTCCAACCATTAATTAGGTTATGCACATTTAATTATATTGATTCCCAGAAATCAAGAAAAATATGTGGATTATTACAATAACAAAAATAGATATATTTAAGCAGTGCATCTCTTACATTGAATTACAAAAACCACAACCAAGAGCCACATGCCTAATAATAATATCTAGTGCTTCTAAGTATAAATACACCAAAAATCAAAGCAACGAAAATTAACATTAAAAAAAAAAAAAAAACCCAAACAAATGACTGCATTGATCATCACAACTTTTGAGTATCTCTTCTTCACCTTCTTCACTTTCTTCTCCAAAACTCTTACCTTTCTATCCATTAATCCACTATGTTCCTTCAATTGCACATTTTCTTGCAACAACTTCCCATTTTCCTCCATCAACCTTCCATTTTCCAACACAAGCACATTGTTTTCTTGCATTATTTCTCTCTTTAACGACTTTGCATTCTTTATTTTTCAAAACCAATAGCAACTCCATCGCTCTACCCTTGATCCTTTCCTCACCAGCTAGGAAATGGAAGTAATTGCAAGGATCCTAAATAAAAATCTTGTAAACTAAATAACCAATTAAGAAAAGAATAACCATTAACAAAAAAGACATAGAGAAATTGTATGGTTACCTTCTTCTTAGGACAACATCTAAACCTCTTACCCATGTTTTGAAAAGTAAAACAAAGTCCGTATAATAGCATTTAATCCACAATTGCATCTATACTCTTCGTTTTTGTACTTTATAGAATCTGCCATGCTTCCACTCTCAAATGAACCTGAACTCAGACTCTGTGTAGAATCACCTTCCACGTTATGATTCTCACAAACCCAAAATCTAAAAGACAAATAGCAAAGGATTTAAGGTTCAAGGGAAGAAAAAGAAATAAAAAAATGCAAATGATTTAGGGTTCGAAGAAGAAGGAATCACAAGGTGTAGAGGATTTAGGGTTTGAAGAAGAAGGAGTCACAAGGTGCAGAGGATTTAGGGTTCGAAGAAGAAGGAATCAAGAGTTGAAGAGGATTTAGGGGTCAAAGAAGAAGGAATAAAGGATTCGGAGAAGAAAGAATCCAGAGTTGCAAAGGATTCAGGGGTCGAAGAGGAAGGAATCAAGGGTTTTGAGGAAGAAAGAATCAAGAGTTACAGAGGAGGATTTAGGGTTAAAAGGGAAAAGGAAAGAGAGAGTGAAGTAGATTCTAGAAGGGGAGTCTACATCAACAAAGAGAAAGACATGTGTGTCCCACTGTTTTATTTTATTTAGAAGGTGGGGGTGGGGGGAGGGGGAGAATGAGACGTGGAATGAAATTGGTGCTATATCATCAATTGGGTGAGGTGTTTTTTCCGCATAAGTTTGTGAAAATTAAAAGAGGTAATTGGTGGAGACTTAATGTGCTAGATATGCACTTTCGTCAATAGAAGGACCATTTGGGTTCTAGAAAAATAAAGTCTAAGGACGAACTAAGTTCAAAAACGAAAGTTAAGGGACCAAATTGGGTATTAAACCTATAAAAAAATGTCTCAACATCAAAAAACTAGCATGGGTGTGTGTAGGGGACCTAGGGGTGTCTA
>BPVZ01000022.1:582835-593271 GCA_020521535.1 Rubroshorea leprosula
CGTTTAAAAATGTGAAAAAAAAAATTTATAAATTAAAAATTCTGTTAAAATAATAAAAATTAAAAATATCATTTCATGTGATAGCAACATTTTGGGTTGCAATCTAACGGTACGATAGCTCCCTTATTTAATCATACAGCTGTGGGCCACTCGTAAAAGTCTTAATTCAAAAGTAAAAATGAGAAAAAAAAAAAAAAAGAAAAAAAAAAAAAAAAAGAAAAGAAAAACCAGCTCTCTTTTATTTGAAGAAAGAATCCCATGTGACTTGCAGGTTGAGACTTCGACGCTGCTTCCGGTGTCCGGTAAAAGCAGAACCCCTTGGGTCCCACAAACGACTTTTTAATTTTATTTTTCCCTTGCATCAAAAGCTGTTAAAGTCAACCATACCTTACTGTCTCCAACCACACTCTCTCCCTCCGATTTTACCGAGTCATCAATCCAACGGCTAATCTCAACCTTTTGACCTTATCATTTCGCACGGTCTCCAACTCCTTTTATCCCCTTCTGGGCCCCACTGTTAAAGAGATCTGGTCAACATCCTGACAAAAATTTAGCCACGTGGAGCCAACCCATTTGCTTAAGGGTTTGACGCCAATATTTACAGGACGACGGGTCACTGACCCGATGCCTTGCATCATGAGGGCACCTCTTTGACTCGAATCCTTCTCTCCCCTCTTTTTTCATCATCTTTCACATTCCTTCTCTTACTTTTGCATTTTTTTTTTTTCCTTGATTTATTTCAATTCGTTTCCCTCTTCTTCACTTTTTTGTATTATATATAGATTAATTGGGTCCTGAGTTAGAGACAAAGAATCAAAGGTCGGGGTTTTCTTGGATGGTGTTGGAGATATGGCGGTGGAGTTGATGGGTTATAGCGGTGATAGTTTTGCAGCCAACAAGATGGAGGAGAGTGCTATGAGAGAAGCGGCGACTGCCGGGATTCAAGGTGTTCAGGAACTGTTACGATTGATCTCCAAAAGTCAACCGAGGGACCGGAATTTAGATGCCTCTTTCAGGCAGCAGGAGCCTGCCGTGGAAATCAACGCCGTTGCGGATGTTGCGGTGACCCATTTCAAGAAATTGATCTCTTTACTTGGCCGACCGAGAACAGGGCATGCTCGGTTTAGAAGGGCTCCGGTGACTGCACCGCCGGAGCAACCGCGAAGAGAACAACCGGAGCAGAAGAGTCAGGAACCAGGTCCTTCCGTTCAAGTCCCCAATCCTCAACCCAAAGATCAGGTCTCTGCTTTCAGGGTCTATTGCCCGACTCCAGTGCATCGACTTCCTCCTCTGCCTTACAATCACAACCCGAGCAAGACGAACAAGAGTGGTCCTGTGGATCGAACCGAAACCCCAACCACCATCAATTTCGCAACTTCTCCTCCCATTTCCGCTGCAAATTCTTTCATGTCTTCATTAACAGGGGACACCGACAGCATGCATCCATCCTTCTCTTCCGGCTTCCAGTTCACCAGTCCTTCGCATGTTCCATCTTCCGGTAAACCCCCCCTCTCCTCATCCTTAAAACGAAAGTGCAATTCAATGGACGACACCGCTCTCAAGTGCGGATCATCCTCAGGCCGATGCCATTGCTCCAAGAAAAGGTATGTTACCTTCAAACTACCCATTTCTGTATACCCAATTCATATCCGATTTCAGTTAAGTTTTATTTTTCCTGATCTGGAAATCGAATTGAATATGCAGGAAATTAAGAGTAAAAAGAGTGATTCGAGTTCCTGCAATTAGCAACAAGATGGCTGATATCCCTCCTGATGATTTTTCCTGGAGAAAATACGGTCAAAAACCCATCAAAGGTTCTCCTCATCCAAGGTGTGTTTTTCACTCTACAATCTACAATCAATCAAAATCAATTTGTTTTCTTTAACTATTTCACATGTTCTTGTTTCTATCGAATTGATGATGAAAAATACCCAAACGAGTAATTCAAAAATTGGTGTTAAATGTTTTTTGTTTTCAACTCCTACTAATTTTCCATTGTCACAGTCTAGGACGGGACTGGGGGAAGTAATGGTCTTTGACTCTTTTTCAGTTTTTCCTTTCCTTTTTATTCTTTTACACTAAATCGGCAAATGAGTTGACTCAGCCATGTACAATATTCTAACTCATTGCGTTTGATTTGAAATTTTCAGAGGTTATTACAAGTGCAGCAGCGTACGGGGCTGTCCGGCAAGGAAACATGTGGAGCGTGCGTTGGATGATCCAATGATGCTAATCGTAACCTATGAAGGCGATCACAATCACACGCAAAATATTTCAGAAACACCGGCGGCAATGGTCCTGGAATCATCCTAGTCTCTCCACAGCCCCATCAGACGGCTGTGGAAAACTCATCAAGAATTTAATTCAATCAAAGCCGTTAAATGCACAGTAGAGTTTCTCAGATAGTCAACGCAGCCGCTGGGCTCCTGTGTCCAAGAAAGATTGATTAGTGGGTACGCCACGGCTGTTTAAAGAAGAACCTATAAAAAAAAAAAAAAAACAATATGGGAAGAATCGTTGGTTTTGTTCCTCAATTTTTTCTTTGTTTAGAAGGAAAAGAAAGAATGAATCAAGTAGTGGAAATGGTTTTGTTTCTATTTTTTAAATGTTATTACCAGTTTTTTTATTTTTTGTCCTTATGGATGGATATATAATATGTGGATGAATATATGTGGTGGTGGATCTTGGTAAAGATGCTAGCTAGCACTTAGCTTTGTCCCAATGTCCACTAAGGAAATGGTGCATTTATTTTATGGGCAAGTGGCCCTTGGAGTCAATGAGGAGATAAGAAGGAAAATCTGGAGTATATGTCGTGTATGGAATGGTTGACCCTTTTGATGCCTTGATTTATCTAATGTTTGATGTTGAGTGGAGTGGAGGGTGACGGAGAAAGAGGGAAAGGAAATGGAGTGGTGGTGGTGGTGATGACGGCATTTAGTATTTGGATTTTGGGTTTCCAATTTGGTAATTGTTGCGTACGTTCTATTTTATTTGGTAATTCAAAATATTTTAAATAAAAAAATAAATTATCATTATATTTCTATATTATGTTATTTAAATTAAAAAATTATTATTTAATTATTTAATTATTATTTGCAATCACAAATGGTGGGGAATCTGTAAGTGTTTTCGGAAGCTAAAATGGGGGGCGAATGATTGTACGTCAAACTGGGGATCATGTTCTGTCCCCCACTATTTCCAATTTCAAATTATAATCGTTTGCCCTTCTGAATATTACAGATGGGTTAAAACATAAAAGGGGAATAGAATTCCCCTACAGGTTTGGTCAAGACACATTTTTCTCGAGTCTTTTCATACGTTTGAATTTTGAATCTTGAACTTCCATTTTTCAAAAGAGTAACCGTTTTCATCACATGTACTGTTACATACAACTCACCAACTATCCCTTGAAAATTGATAAATTTGGTCATGTTTTGGTTGGGAAATCAAAACAAGTATATTGCTGTTTTGGGTTTTGACAAAGAATCCTGAATTTTTGGTTTGTAGTTAATCTAAGATGTATTTTTGGCCATCTATTGAATGTGAAATTCTAATTCTCTCATAAAGTTTCAAATTCAAGTATATAACATAGAGAAAAAACTTAAGTTTTACTCTTAAAATATAATAAGAGAGGTTGTGAATAATACAATCTCTCTTAAGATCAACAAGATTTAATGGGTACTACTGTGTTTATTGTGCCATTGTGGTCTCACGTGTCCTCGCTGGCCCCCTCTACGTTTTGGGAAGTACAACAAAATTTAATGGGTATTACCGTTTGAGCAGTGCTAGGGGCACTCGCCTCCCGCACTCTCCGGCCAACACTTTCACTTTTATTGGGCCACGTTATTCTGGTTCGTGAGGAGTTGCACTTCACGGCATAAAACAAGCTTACGTGGCCCAATGAAAGGGGAAGTGTTGTCGGAGAGTGCAAGAGGCGAGTGCCCCTAGCACTGCTCTTACCGTTTTCATCACAAGTATTGTTTACATACAACTAACCAACTATCCCTTGAAAATGGATCAATTTGGTCCTGTTTTGGTTGAGAAATCAAATCCAGTATATTGCGGTTTTGGGTTTTGACAAAGCATTCTGCATTTTTTGGTTTGTAGTGAATCTATTATACATTTGATCATCTATTGATTGTGGACTTTTGGTCCTCTTATATGGCCTCAATTTCAATTTCAAATGTAAGATAGAGAGCTTGAGTTTTACTTTTACATTATGATTGGATTGAGAAAAATTGTTAATATTTTATATAAATAAAATATGTAAAATTTATATATAAGTTGATCAATTTTTTTAAAAAATAAAGAAAATTATTTTCTTTTTTCTCCTTTCAATTTTTTTGATAACCAAATAGAAGAAAAAAAATTTTTTCTCTTTCTCTCCATTCCCCTCAACTTAAACATATTGTAAAAATTTAATAAGAGATGTTGTGAATAATACGGTCTCTTTAAGATCAACTGATTTAATGGGTATTACTGTGCAGATTGTGCCATTTTGGTTTCACTTGTCCTCCCTCTACGTTTTGAGATATACAACCCTTAATCTTCACATATTACATTAAGTTTTGAATAAATATAGTCCATATAACTAATCTATTGTTTGCAATTTAAAACTATTTACCTCGTGACTTACTTGGTAAAAGTGGATTAAGAAAGATGCTAAAGAAAGTGTTCGCTAGTACCTTTTTTTTTTTTTTAATGTTCAAAATAATTACTTCAAAGATCAACTATTAACAAATAGCAGCATATATCTCATTTGATAAAATACATATTTTCCACGTCCGTGTTTCAAACCTACAGCGCTCCCTTCCCTAATATCAACAAAATTATGTTAAAACTTGCTTTTCCATCTTCATAATCGAAAGTGAGATTTCATTTTGAGCACATGACTTCTTATAATTTTTGTGCAAGCTCAGAAGCCCAATGGATTTGAAACAGATTCTGATAATGGCAATGGAGATGGGGCTATGAGGCTATCATAAGTAATCATAACCGGGCCATTAGGAAACGGGGATATGTGTACATACAGGGCCTCAAAACATGGGCTCAAATGATGTTTTCCGCTTCTTCTTTTTCTTCTTAGTTCCCCACTTCTGCGAATTCTCATTACCCGACAAGTTGGAAAAAGAGATTGATGAATCACGATGTGGCCCAATACCGAGTCCCATATAGCATATAACACTATCATTGGCCCACTGCTCCAATCGTCTCTCACTCGTATTTCCTTCACCATACACCTTTTGTTTTTTTGGGATAAAAAAATCTTGACTTTCTTTTTCCCTTCAAAGGTCCTTGATTCATGTGATCACTTTCCTCCCATCTACGTTTCGATGAAGCACGGACTAATGCACAACTTTTCCACTTTAGGGTCGGTATCAATAAAGCCACTTTAATTAAAAAAAGACAACAAAACATTATTATAAAAAGGAGTACAACACCCAGATCATTCTCAATTGGCAAATTTCTTTATTATCTTCCCTGCTCTCTCCTTCTCCTACTTCATTTCACCCTTCTCCCCTTCCAAAAACAGCAAACAGACACTATGAGCATCTCCACCACACTTCCACTTCTTTTCATCTTGCTTCCTTGTTTCATCTTCCACGCATCAGGTCATGGTGCATGCAGAGAACCCCTACGGATCACTAATGGTGTTTCTGGTGGCAGAGTAGGGCCACATCCCTATTCCAAACTATGGCCTTTGAATTTTACCGATCGAAGACTAGCCATAGTTTATCCGGTAATCCAAAAATTCAAATGCACAATCACATCCGATCCTCTGGGAATCACCAAAACCTGGGTGGGCCCCAATATATGCAATTACACAGGATTCTACTGCGACAACCCACCCGACAACAATTCCGCAATAGCCCTTGCTTCCGTTGATTTCAATGGCTTCCATCTCGCAGCCCCGACTCTAGATGGGTTCCTCGATCAGCTCCCTGATCTTGCTGTGTTTCATGCCAATTCCAACAACTTCACCGGTATTCTGTCTCCCAACATCGCTAAACTTCCATATTTCTTCGAGCTTGACATAAGTAATAACCAGTTTTCCGGTCAGTTTCCGACAGCCGTAGTCGGAGTAAATGGGCTGGAGTTCCTAGACCTTCGGTTTAATTCCTTTAAAGGGTCGGTCCCTGCTCAGATATTTGCACAGAATCTCTATGCTCTGTTCATCAACAACAACGATTTCATTATCCAGCTATCGGGTACTATCAGCATGACCAAAATCCGTTACCTCACCTTCGCCAACAACCAATTCAACGGCACACTTCCGGAGAACATTTTCAAAGCTCTGTCTTCTTTAACCGAAGTCCTTTTCTTAAACGACGGGTTAAAAGGCTGTCTGCCATACGAAGTTGGATTCTTAAAAGAGGCAGTCGTGGTTGATTTCGGAAACAACCAGTTGACTGGTCCTCTTCCATTATCGTTAGCCTGTCTGGATAAGGTGGAGGAGTTGAACTTCGCCGGAAACCTTCTGTACGGGATTGTACCCGAGGTGGTGTGCGGATTGAAAAATCTAGCAAATTTATCGTTGTCTAATAATTATTTTACGTTTGTTGGGCCTGTGTGTTGGTTTCAAATCAAAAAAGGAGTGCTTGATGTTAGGAACAACTGCATTCCGCATCTTCCGTTCCAGAGACCAATACATGAATGTGTAGAGTTCTTTCTCCATCCGAGGTTCTGTCCTAAGACGTGGCATGATTACATTCCTTGTAAGCCTCTTCACTTTGTTCCTTCAATTACTGAAATGGCTGGTTCACCTTAATCTCTTACTCTGTTTTGCTCTGGGTTTTTCTCTTCACTCTACCTTAATTTGAATGCCTTCATCATCAGTAATGTGTAATTCTTTTACTTAAATGAAATGAATTAATGTCTGCTTTTATTAAGTTATAACAACCAAAACAATCCCACAAATTGTAGAAGACAAATCAATGAGATGGAACTTTTCTAATAAAATTGGATTAGAATGCATCTTTTTGCAGTTTACATGTTTTAGATTACATGGCATAAGTTGTTCTCCACTTCTCAACAAAAAAAATAAATAAATAAAAACAGGGTATTTCACATACAAGGTTGCATCTTTCCTTTTCTTTTTTGCTTTTCATTTTTTTTATCTTAAATTGTATAATGAGAGAAATTTTTTTTTTTATCTTTTAATCATATTATATATGTATTTTATATTATTCAAACTTAAAATTATTTATTTTTACAAAAATAGTTATCATTAAAGTAATTAAATTATTAAAAAAAAATGATTCAACATGATTGATGAGGTTATTTTTCTTGGTGTTGTCCTAATAGGCGCACGGACAACTTGCTTTTTTGACTGGATTAGGTAAGCTTAGTATGGAACCCATAAGTTATCTAGAAGAATCATCCAGCTTAAAAGAAAGCCGCAATTGATATTATTAATCACTCTCGGTCAGAAAAATTGATATTATAATTACATGTTGAAAATTTTAATCTAACTTCTTGATTGTGTCATCAATCTGATTATTGTCTAATGCAATCAGACCATACCATTATTGAATCTCTAAAGTTGAAAAAAAAGAAAAGAAAAGAAAAGAAACGAAAAGAAAAAATATACATGGTGGTGAATCACCAATGACATGGAGAAAAGGTGCTTTCTGAAAGAATATGGAACTAGCCATGGTCCCAAACTTTGTCCATATGTAAGTTGGTACACACCTTTAATCCTTCTCTTCTTGGTGGCATTCTAGAACCTACTAAATACTAATTGCCACTAACAGTCCGCCTATATTAGAAAACTATCACTTTTGTAAGTAAGAAGTTTGTGAAGACACAGAGGAGACTCAACTAACCCATTTCTTGACAAATCCCGACCGGCTACCTCATCCATGAGGTCTTCCAACTCAAAAAGTGCTCCATTAAACGTTAGAAAGGGTGATTAATAATAAAGTGCATGATGTGTATATATCGATGCTGGTCACGCAGCAACCTAGCTTATGACTGCTCGGTGCTTGCCATTGTTGGTTTTAAAGAACACTAATAGAAAACAGTTTTTAATCAATAGAAAATTTTATCGATTA
Source organism: Rubroshorea leprosula (assembly GCA_020521535.1). Classification (NCBI taxonomy): domain Eukaryota; kingdom Viridiplantae; phylum Streptophyta; class Magnoliopsida; order Malvales; family Dipterocarpaceae; genus Rubroshorea; species Rubroshorea leprosula. The sequence continues at coordinate 590,890 of BPVZ01000022.1, forward strand.
TATAAGAAATTCTATCAATTATAGGTATAATGATAGAAAAAAATAATCAAATAAATGTGCATAAAAAATAAGTATAATCGATAGAAATGTTTTCTGATATCTGTGGATTATACATATATAATGGACTGGCATAGTTGTTGATTATGTTAATATCTGACTTTAAAAAAATTAAAAAAATAATTTTATATTTATTAATTAAATTATAAATATTAACCAAAATATATGTAAAACAACAATGTGTTGCAGTAATATATATATATATGTATCTACAAAAACTAATTGAAAAAATGTAATATTTTGCAAATATTATGAAAATAATGAAAAAAAAAAGAAATTGAAAGTATAAATCAAAAGTAGTATTAGAAATTACCTCATAATATGATTTCAACCTTAATAACCTACAAAAGTAAAAAAATATATATATTATTAGATCAAATAAAAATAATTGAATAATATAAAAACTAAAATAAATGAAAAAAAAATTAACATAAAGGTAGAAGGAATTGAAGGGAAAAGGTGAAGTAATGTAAAAACAACAAAAAAAGAAGAAAAGAGGTAGCTAAAAAGGGAAAAGATCAAGAATTAAAATGGTAGAGTTTAGGGAAAAGGGAGGATGAAGAAAGTTAAAAAGAAAAAAAAAGAGAATAAAGACAATCAAAGATTTAGAAATGTAAAAGAAAAGAGAGAAGATGAAGCAAGGTAGAATAGAAGAAAGGACGCACACATTTGTAGAGAAAGGAAGGAGGATGAGAAATTTTGGAGAAAAGGAGATGAAAGAATGCTTGAAAGTTCTGTTTCTGGTTTCATATATATAAAGAAAGTATAATCAACAACATTTCTGTCGATTATGCTCTGTTGGTTATAATTTGAATTTGTTACACCACGAAAGTCAATTTTTTTTGGCAAGGTCAGGCAAGATATAAGTATAATCAACAGCTAATGGTGTCTGTCGATTATATTATATATAAATTTAGTAATAAAAATGTAATGTTATTAAATGTAAAATTATTTTTAACAACTATTATACACATATATACTTTGATTAAATTATCAATTTTAATACTAAATATTTATAGTTAACTTAGTTATTATATATACATAAAATATATAAAATATTAATTAAAAATAATTTTACATTTGATAGTTTTAAATTTTTATTATCAAATTTATAATTTATGAGATATATAATATATTTATAAATATTACTAGTAGAAGATTAAATATTAACATATATGCTTATATAATTGACAGAAAAAACTGTCGATTATAAAAGTATAATCGACAGTCATTATGATTGTTGATTATACATTGTATAATCGGATATAATCAACAAAAATTGTTATCGATTATAGTTTGTATAATTGACAGTTACTATTAATTGTTGATTATATAAATATAATCAATACTTTATTATAATCGACAGAATTTTTGTCAATTAATCAAGTATAATTGAAAGTATTTTGATTGTTCGATTATATGCTGTTTGTAAGTAGTGTAAGTTTCAAATGTTAATGGAGAACTGCTGGTACGCGAGCGGAAGTGGGAGTTTTCTGTGTCTCATTATTAGAAATAAGAATATTTCATTGGTTCGCACACCTCTTTATGAAGAAAAAAAAAAAGGTTAAAAGCCTTTTTTGGTCCCTGAACTATTGTACGGACCCCCAATTTGGTCCATGAACTAAAAAGATCCTTAATTTGGTTCCTACTGTTTACCATTTTTACCCCGATTTGGTCATTCTGTTAAAAATTGTGTGACGTGGCCTGTTACTTCACAGTTACCAGATGACAAGTCATATAGTAATCCATGTGGAAGATAATATAGTAAAAAAAATGATGACGTGGAAAAAATAATAGTATAAAAAAATATTATAAAAAATAAAACTTAAAAAATTTTTTTTAATCTTTTTTTCTTTTCTTTCTCCTCCTTTCCCTTCTCTTTCCCCTCGAAACCCAGCAGGCCTGGGTTCCTTGCGAACCCACCCAAGCGCTAGGTTCGTAAGGACGCTTGCTTGGGTTCACGTTCCTTGCGAACCCAGCGGCTGGGTTCGCAAGGAACCCAAGCGTGCTGGGTTCGTAAGGACGCTTGCTTGGGTTCGCGTTCCTTGCGAACTACAAACCCAGCGCCTGGGTTCGCAAGGAACCCAAGCGTGCTGGGTTCGCAAGGACGCTTGCCTAGGCTCGCACCGAACCTAGCATGCCTGGGTTCGGTGGAACCCAGCACGCTTCGGTTTGGTTCCTTGCGAACCCAGCGCCTGGGTTCGCAAGGAACCCAAGTGTGCTGGGTTCACAAGGAACCCAGGTGCAAAAAATTAAAAAAATTGGTTGATTGTGATGAAATTGTTTTTTGGATTTTGTTGTTTGATTGTGATGAAAAATTGGTTG
>BPVZ01000022.1:600301-611172 GCA_020521535.1 Rubroshorea leprosula
TCATTATTTAAATTTAATAAAACTAAAGTTAACAATTTTAGTCTTCCAAGGCATTATTTAAATTATCTCAAGACAAACAAATTGGATAAAAAAAAAAAAAGAACAATGACTTCCACTAATCAATTTGTCTTCATGTTCTCCATTTTCTATTCATTTTTTCTATTGGCATACAATAATCAATTTTTACAAAGATGGATTTATCATGAAAGAATTTTACCATAAAAAATAAAGGAACAAAGTAGCATTTAGAATGATTATCAACTATGTCCATTAACAAGATAGTTGAAATGACACTCCTTAATTGCAAAATGAACTAGAAATATGACATTCTTCTTTGAAGACCTCAAACTAAACCATTGAGTTGAGGTTGAAAGTTGGGAAGGAATAGATCCTACATCATCAATAGTAAACTAGTCAAACAAACCAGCTAACAAAATCATCAACAACACTCACTAGATAGGATGATATCTAACCATTCATGTCAGACTCATATTTGTTGTTGAACCATTATTTTTCTGGGGAAAGAACATCCAAAAGAAGGAAACATAGTGAAACCAAGTATTCAAAGGCCAAAATAAAAGTGAAACCAAGTATGACAAGGAGAAAAACTTACAGCTAGAAAAGCATCCAAACCTTCCATAGTTGGAGGATCAATATTCTTCATGTCAGTTGAAAAAGAGGCAACAACAAATCAACACCAAGACTCTTAGATGAACTATGTTCTACGATGATATGAACCACAAAGGTAGACAAGCATTTCCAAATGTCTTATATGTCTGATAGTATGTTCATTGCAATTCAAAAACATTTACTTATTAAATCGAGCAAAAGGTATCCGTTTGCCCCTTAACTTTTCGAATTTGAGGGTTTTTACCCTCTATATTATAATACATGAATTTTTACCTTTCATATTTTCGAGTTTGAGGAAATGAGGCAAAATTTAACGGTAAAAAATCACATGCGACACTGCATGTTAATTTCCGTTATACCTTGACGTGTCAATGCCAACTCAGAATTCTTTTACATGTTGGCAAATCCAGTTCAGATTTTATGATAATAAATAAATAATAATAATAATATAAAAAAATCTTTCCCTTTTTTTTTTTTTTTTTTTTTTTTTTTTTCCTTCTCCTTTCCTTTCTCTCTCCCTTGGAACCCAATAGAATTCTTTGCTGAGAGAAGCCTCCATGGAACCCACACCGGAACCTAGGCCTGGGTTCGGTGGAACCCCCAGCACTGGGTTCCATCGAACTCGCGCCCAAGTTTGATGGAACCCAGCGCTGGGGTTCCATCGAACCCAAGCGTTGGGTTCCGCGCTGGGTTCCATCAAACCCAAGCGTTGGGTTCGATGGAACCCACGCCTGGGTTCCAGGGAACCCAAGCCTGGGTTCCAGGGAACCCAAGCCACCGATGGAACCCGCGCCTGGGTTCCATTGAACCCAGGCGTGGGTTCCCTGGAACCCAGCGCTGGGGGTTCCACCGAACCCAAGCCTGGGTTCGATGCAACCCAATGGTAAAAAATTTACTTTTTTTCTTTTTGTTTTCTGCAGGTTTTGTTTTGTTTTTTTTTTTTTTTTATGATGATGAAGAACCCCAGTGGGTTTTGTTGTTTGATGATAATGAAGAACTCAGAATGTAAAAATTGATTGAGGTGAATAGATTGGTTGAGATGTTAAAGATTTGCAGAAGTTGAAGAAATGGTTGAAGAAGGGAAGAGAAAAGTGAATAGTCGGACGGTTTCCTGGCATTCATCTGTCTTTTTTTTTTAAACCTTTAGTCAGTGGTGAGGCCCACAAATAAAATTGGTAGCAGGTAGAATTCCCGCTCATGGGGTCCAAGTTGGCATGCCAAGTTGTCAAAAAAAGTTTGAGGTGGCATTGATATGTGCATACACTTGACGGAGGCCACCGGTGCACGTGCTACATGTGACGCTCCGACGTTAAATTTTGTCTCATTTCCTCAAACTCGAAAATATGAAGGGTAAAAATTAATGCATTATAATATGGAGGGTAAAAACCCTCAAATTCAAAAAGTTAAGGGGCAAACAGGTACCTTTTACCTATTAAATCGTGAATTATTACAGCCTCCAACTACTTTACTTAAATGCTTGGGCCCATGGTTTCCACCCCCACTACTACCAAAATCACTCCTCCTAGAAGAAGAACGATACCCAACATTTGTCACTTCCCTCTCCTTAATGTCCTTTTGTCTAACCTTCATTCTATCCCTAACATCCTGTGCACAATCCTGTTCAACATCACAGCTACCATTCCTAGCATGATTGTGCTCGTTCGTATTAACAACCTCCCTCCTTGATACAGCACATTCTTGGTCCCTTAACTCATTATCATGACAACCACCATATTTCTCGACCGCCATATAGAAAACTCGAAACTCCAAAAACCCCAATCCGCCAATCGTAATACAAAAACCTCAGAAAATCTTTTTCTCAACAAACCCTTAAACCCCAAACAAAACTAGATTCCCTCTAACAATTTTTTTTTCTAATTTCACAAAAATTTTTTTTTTTTTTAAAACCTAGGATAAACAATCGAAACACAAAGAACCATGAAATTGAGCAATAAATCAATAAAACCCCAACAATTTAAACCAGATCTTCGAATTCTAAACTATTCTGTGCGAAAATTCAAAGATAAAATGGGGAACCCTAACAATTAAAACACAAATTGAGGAGGGAAACGCAAACCCTAAATCTTCTTGAAAGAGATTGAGTGGGTGATGAGAAGTATATGAATCTTGATGGAAATTGATTGGTAGAGACAACTGATTGAACAGAGCCTACCGAGTAGAAGTAAGACAGAAAAGGAGATCTCGAAATCGGAATCAAAACTAGAATCGAGTGGTTTGAGTAGCCAACGAGATCAGAGAACAGTGGCAATGTCGATGATGGACGGACGATAGAGGCTTCATCACCGTTGGTGAGAGGAGAGAGTGTAGAGAAAATTCATTTTGAAATTGAAATTCATGGATTTGAGGGTGAAATTGAAATGCACGATATTTATTCCTTAGAATTACCTAAGATGAAATACATGCATTTTACCTAAATTCAATTACCTTCTATTTATGTAATAACAAATAGTAATATTAAATTTAAAAGGTTAAAATTTAAATACACTAGTACAAATTCATGTTCCCAAATAGACAGTTAAAGATATCTAGGTAGAGATGGTCATAGCAAGGCCCAAACAATCAATCCATTGATTCATCAAATCAAAAGAATAAGCCCAAAACTATCCAGACAATCAATCCAAGTAAGAGGCCCTGTGGGGCGGGGGGGCGCGGTGGTTGGGGGGTTGTGGGGTTGTGCTGGAATGTATCGGCGGTATCGGGGGGAATGAATTTACTGGAATCATCTGGTAACTCGACAACATTAAAAGGCAACAAAATCCAAAGGGGATATCAGCTATTTATCCGTTGGATTATTTTTCGTTGTTAAATAATTGGGGAAGCAACGGACATTTGATCAATGATCACCGCCACCGGAGGAGCGGGTGCTATGGACCACCACCAACGCCACCGTAAGGACACCGAAATGATGGAAGCGGAAGCAGCCGCACAGCAGCCGGAGCAAAACGATGTAGTGAAAAACCTGCTCACTATGGCTCGCCAATTCATCAACCAAGGCAAACCTTCTCAGGCTCTCCAAGCGGTAAATTTAACCTTCTCAATTCGTTTTCTTTTACGCTTCCTGTTTAAGCTCATTTTTATCTTTCTTGTTGAATCATTTAATTTTGATTATCTGTTTGATCGTTTATTGATATGAGTTTGAGTACTCTATTTGCGTGCGGTCAGATTTAGTGTTAGATTCTATGTCAGGGTTGATATGTAGCTTGTTCGAGTTTCAAAAGCTTAATCTTGCTTATAACCTGGATTTTGTTGTGGATTGCTTTGGAATTAGAACTGACACAAGGAAAAAAATGGATAACTATAAAATGTTATTGGGGTGTTAAGAATGTCTAAAACGAAAATGTTGAGCATAAATAGGCAAATTTATTAGCTTTTGTCACTAACATTTTCCCTTTATTGTTCGCGCAATTTATATTTACTTTATCACTTGAGATAAGTTTATCAACAGCTAAGGTGTTCGGGGGGTTGTGATGTTTCTGTCAATACTATTTACATATATGGTTGTGTGATGTGTGCTTTGTTCTTCAGTAAGAGTGTAACAGATCATGCAAAATGCAGACTGAACAAAAAAAAAGGGGTCATGCAAAATTATAACTAGGTTGAGTAAAGAATCAAACAAAGGAAAGAGTTGTTTCGAGTTTTTGGGCTAATTAATAACCTAGTATATTTAAAAGATTTTAGAAGTATAAAAAGGGATTGAATTAAATATTGACTGTATGAAATAAGTTAACATCAGTTACATTGATATTACCTGATTGAGAAGGGAATTACCATACTTGTTAAAAGCGCGTGTGACGCGACTTGCATGAAGCGCGTGCCTAGGCATGCTTCAATGAACTATTGTGTGATTTCTTTCTTCCTTTTTGGATTGAGCTTTTGTAATTATGTTTCTATTATTTGAGTGTATGATAAAGTTGGTGTGGGATACATGATATATAATACTAATGTTAAAAAGGGAAAAATAGAAGAAAGATAAAAAATTAGGAAGGCAAGGGCAACTTGCATCTTCTGTCTCTTAAGCTACTTGATTTTGAGAATGTATGTGGGAAGAAATGTTTTTAGATAAAACTGATGAAAGGTATGAAGATGATGAATTTCCACTTGATCATGATGATTATTAGATGCTTTAGGCTTTAAGGATCAGTTAATAGTAGAATATGGAATTTAGACATTGCTTTAGTCTTCTCTTGTTTGCTACCATGGATGTGTTTGTTTTCTTATTTTTGTGTTGTGTCTTGTATTTCTTATATATATATATATATATATTCTGTAATCCATGTGGTATTTTTTTGTTTTTTTTGCTTTACTTAATAAGTTAATTATTTATATGTTTTTTAAAAATTATGTGACTCATGTTCATTAGATGTGCGCATATGCATGCATGTGCCTTGGGCTTTTTGCTTAGGCTCCAATTACCCTTAGCAGTTTAGTATGCCTTATGTTTTTAAGATTTATTGGGATTGTCTTTTGATGTTATTGATATCAAATTATTGATCCCCCTTATTTACCAGAGGGCTGTATTTTCTATGTTTTTTTATGAAACTTGAGTTAGAGAGAACCATAATATGTTGTTCAGAATCTACTTTGAAAACTTAGTTATAGACACTTAGAATAAGCTATTAATTTGTTTACCCTTTTCATTCCATAAACTATCAAGACTAAAATTTGCTCATTGACTTGTTAGCAATTTTTTCCCCTTTTAATTGGGATATATTAGCTTTTATGGGTAGTTCCTTTCTCACAATATAATTGTACAGCATGGTATGTATAATTGTACAGCATGGTATGCATTTTATTGACTTATTAGCTTCAGCTAGAGAAATTATATTTCAGCATTTAATTCTATCTACCATTGCACTTATTATGTACTATTTACCTTCTAGGATCATTTCATGGCTGAATTTTAACAGTGCATGTTGAGGCACATTTTCTTGACTAACACCTGTAGTTTGTGGCATTTTTATACTATTTTGAACCATTGCAAAGAACTTGACCTTGATATGATTGGGTCACTTCAACATCTTTATTTATCTTGCTCTTCCTTTTTTGAAACAGGTGGTGATGGCAATGAGAACAAGTGGTGGGGAAAATGCTGTATTTCAGTCCCTGCATCGTGCTCGTGAACTGTATATAAGTAGAATGCAAGAAAAAACTGCAGTTGATGATTTGGCTGCTCTATTTGCGGAGTGTGCAATAGCTGAAGCTGAGCCTTCAAAAATTGAATCAGTACAACCCAACCCTGCTGGCCCATCAGTTGCATCTGATGCTCGTGGAACTTCTGTACTTGCTGAAACAGGCAGAATGCAGATTGTGCTAGATGCATTCTCTGATGGGAGCAGCTTTATCTGTTTACAATGTGGAGGTCTTGTCAGTAACCATCGCAAAGATGAGCATTATGCATACTGGTGCAGCAACATGTAACCTGTTAGTACATAGCACAATGGCATGGATATTTGCTCACTCGAGTTCTACCTCCACAGCTTTTGACAGTTAAATACTTTCAATTCCAGTAGAAGCTGCTGTTACCATGCCGAATACAGTCAAGGTAGCTAGCAAACTTTTGAATGCCAAATGTACACAGAAATCATGCGTCAGTTAAGAAAATCTTTACCCATTCCATGAACGGTGTTTATAATAAGCGTATCTTACACCTTTATCGACTGAGTTGTTGTGTCATAATAATTTAAAGTGACGATTGTTCGTGGGAACAGTGATTTATCAAATGGGTGTATATGTTTCTTGAGGCCTATGCTGATATAAGTTCTGATTTTTCATTCCAAATTTTTTAGCTGGATATTTTTTCTTCAAAGCATTTATGTTGTCATTATAATTCTAGGAAGTTGTCGAAGCTTGTGCAGGGTCACGGAACTATGCTGCATTTACGCAAAGCAACATCCAGGTAAGGTAATTGGGAGCATATAGAGCTTGGAAACCTGTAATTTCTTGTATAATAATTGAAAATACTACACAACTCAGAACTTTCATCAAAATCTCAACATTGTGCTTACACCCAGTACAATTATGAAACAAACGAGCCAGAATATTACAAATCAGGGTAAAATGATGTAATAGATGCCACTAGACTGCACCTTTAATGCAAATTTCTACTGCTAGGGAGAAATTTTGTTCCCTGCAAGTGTTGTTATTGATGGAAAGTACACCAAAACCTTAGAGCTGGGCCAAAGCAGGGTGGCTTCTTTGCCAATGCATCACAGACCAACCCATCTTTACCCTCCGGGCATCTTCTTGACGTATTTGCAGAAACATCGGCAGCATCAACGGCTCTTTACATGATGCTCCGAATGCAGTAACGACATAAAAAAAATTTGAGGGCTACAAACGTAATAAAAAGAATTCCAACGTATAGCTAACCTAAGGTAGAGCTTCAGCAGCCACTTCAAACACACTGCATCAATGAGAGCAAAATATGTAAAACGTAAACGGTTTCCAGTGACAAAAATGAGTTGGGAGGTAATTCCTAGACGTAGAGAGGCAGAAAAGAGTACCTGCACGGCTGCATCCATTCCTGTGCTCTTCCATGCCCCTTGAAATGGGAACATATTTACAGGTCAAAGATTGATGTGACTGCCACAATCTGGCAACCGTAGAACATCAGGCTGTCTTAGGCAGAAGAGCATGGGGACGGTGTTTTGTCCTCATCAACGTTTCATCACTGTGCCTAATCCATTCTGAGAGTCTCCACGGTTTTTGCCATTTCCATTTGAATTGTACAAGCCACTGGTGATGGCTTCTCTTCCACCTCCATAGTTTTCCATTCCCAGCCTGTCCTATAGCTGCTAATTTTCTCATTGGCAACTGCCCAAGTGGTATCATCTGAAAAATAAAAAAAAGAAAAAAGAAAAAAAAGAAGCAAATTTAGCTTTCTTGGCAAATTGTGGGTAGCAGATCCAAACACTCAAAATTGAGATTCAGAATGAAATTTACCTTTCGAGTTTGATCTATGAATGCTGCTGACACTCTGGCTGGGCCATTAGCAATGCCTGGGCTATATTTAAGCTGTTTCTGTGCTGGCACAGGCATTGGAGATAATGGACCACTTGTGTCATCCGCAAAGTGTTTTATTGAATTGGGCGAGTTCTCCTGTTCACGTCCAACCTGAAGAGTTAAGAAGTAATGGTATAAGTACTGGATGTAATAAAATTGATGAAATGATGATTAAGAAGTAGACTGAGAAGATTATGACAACAGATGGAGCAACTTAATCAAACATTTGGCTGCAAGTACACAATTTTATCCTATGCAAGTGTTTAGTTGGCGCTCTAGATTTGATAAAAAATTGGAAGTTACTAGACAACTGATGGACCTTAGGATGTAATATTAACTACAAATTTCAAATTTTGCTCTCTTTATGTTCCTATTTCCTAGCTGGAACTGCTTTATATTATTTACTTCTATGTTTTTAGTTAGTTTGAGAATTGCAATATTTTGCCTTTGATGAAAACCAGAATAAAGTGACATGAACTCACTGAAGCTGATGTGGCCAATGAAGGAGCAACAGCTTGCTCTCTCAGTTTCAGCTCCTTCTCAACTTCTTTTCTTCGTAACTCACTCTGTTGTAACAGAACTACAAGTTCCTTAAGCTGCTCTTTCATTTCCTTAATTTCAATGTCTTTCTCCCATGACTGGCACCTATTGGCAAGACATAAACCCCCACTTAGAATGTTGACAGGATAAATAGACTCTCGCAACCATCATGTTTGAAATAATAGATTATGGTATCTTCACAAAATGTAATAAAGGATCTCCAATCTCCTACAATAGCAGCCACTTCAGGAAGATATCATTTTTGGTGGCATGTACTTCTTGTCTGTAACTTTGCAGTCTCAAGAATTTCTATTTCCATAACTTTCAATTCATGATATTAATATGGAAGTCAGAACAAATTCCAGAAGATGACGAAGATTACATGACCTTAAACATTACTGGGCCAAAGAAAGCACCTTTCATCTGCAAGAGAATTGAACATATATTGAAGCAAGCTCTTTGCATCTCCCATTGAGCGCAATTGATTCCAACGTCCGCGGTTAGTGAATGCACGCTCCCGCTCTTCTGCCTCTGAGAGTTGTGAAGCCATTGCTACGAGTGAATTAGATGATATGCTTAGCATACTCTCAAGTGAAGATATCCTAGCCATTCTTGCATTTGGTGACATGGAGGATGCCCTGGAGCAACAGTTAAAACACATTAAGAAATTCTTAGGATAGTTTATATTTAAATTAAAGAGCAAGTATTTGGGTCTAATGCAAGGTTATTGATACCGTACCATACCAGCCTGTATTTCGGCATACCGGCTGATACACAAAAATTGTCCAGTACAACTCAATTCAAATTTAAAAAGGGTAAATTCCATTTTTGGTCCTCAACTTTAATGTTTTACATAATTTTCATCCTTCAACTTTTTTATGTACCTTTTTAGTCCATTCTTCATATTTTTTTAGTCATTCTATCAATTACTCCGTTAAGTTTGTCTAAATATACACATTTTAGTCCCTTAATTTAAAGTGGATGGACAAAAAATATGCACATATTAGAAGTTGAGAAACTAAAAATGATCATTTTAAACTTGTTTTCAATTTGTAGAAATATGATGGTTTTAAAAATTAATATCTTTTATCTTATTTTAAAATTTGATATTTAATTCATAAAAATATATATTTATAGCGATAAATACGAAACGGTAAGCAAAAAATTCTTGTATCCGGTACGTACCGTTCCAGTAGCAAAACCGGTATGTATGCCAGTACGATATTGACAACTTTGGTCTAATGTGAGGGAAAAAGGAAGTACACCTATTAAGTATGGTATTTTCAATCTATGTCTGATTCATTTTATGCTACCCTTTCTTATTGATCCTAAACCTTAGAATGAAGGAAAAAAAAGGGAATGAAATGTTTCAAATGACAAAATAGAATAGCTTTGGACAGTAGATACCTAGCAAATCCATTCTTTCCTCTGGGAGGGCTTAGCCCCTTTGAAGCAAACTCATCTACTTGCTTCAGCATATCCAACTCTTCTGCTAGTGCAGCTCGCCTGAAGATTTTGTATGACCAGTCAAAAGCCTAACAAGAAATGTCAATCTAGCATAATGAGTTTATAAACAAATAAAATTCTTGAACATACACTTCGCTTTGCTTCTCATATTCAAAACGAACTTCATGCACATTCACTATGACTTCTAGCTCGTGATCCAGCCAACGTTGCAATGCTTTCTCATTGGTCTGTAGATCCAGCTTGTGTTTAAATATATTTAAAACAAATGGCAGCTACGAGAGAAGTTAAAAAATAAATAAATAAATAAATTACCTGCCCGTTCATTCCATTTCCATTTGAATTAGCTGGGGAAAAGACAACTATTAGATAATAATTGTACTAAAAGGATCAACATGTATGTGAACACCTCATGTCTCGGGCCAAGGAAAATAACCCTTCTTACATAAGGCACTCCAACATGACCATCCAAGATATTCTCTACATTGTCAAATTTTCAATGCCTTGTGTACGAAATTAGGGTTTTCAAGAAAGTTTAACAAAAAGAAAAGATCTACCTAAGTTGTCCCGCACAGAAGATTTACGAGCTTCAAGCAACTCTTTTAGCCTCTTGGTTGCCATTGCAGCCTCCTCTGTCTTTCTTTGGAGGACCTGCAAGTAAGAACAGCTGTGAATTATCACTCAACCAACAAACAAGTGATACCCATCAACTAAATCTTTTTGGTTGTGTGTGTGTTTGTGTGTGTTTTAATCCCTGCTCATTTTCAAGTACTCAAGGGTTGCACAGCAAAAGAAAGGTAGACTACCAGACTAAAAGGCCTTCATACTGTAACATATGCAAAAGAATATCAAGTACATGAATCTACTGAGAGGAGAAAAGTGGTTGTACTAAAAGGTAGTTTCTAGAAGCAGCATAACTACTGTAAATTGTGAAAAATATTAGAAAGAAAATGACATGTCAAAACTAGACTCTGGATATAGAGATCATGATCCAATGCAGCATTTTAGTCTTCAGTAAAAATTGTTTAGTGATATAAATTAAATTAAGTAATGATGTCATCAGACGCAAAGATGTGATTACCATTTTCTGGCGCTGATTCAAAGCTTGCAGCTTATGCCTTTCATACTCATTTCTTCTGCCTTCCTTCCGCAGCTGCTTGTGCATGTGTATGATCAACATAGGTAAGTACATAATAAAAAAATACTCAGTACTA
>BPVZ01000022.1:679191-691202 GCA_020521535.1 Rubroshorea leprosula
CTGGAGAGTTTGAAATATCCTTCAGAATAACATTAGAGTTTTTCAAAATTTTGGTTGGGGCAATATCCTCTATTGGTTTTTCTATGTCTTGGCAATTGTGTGTTAATTTCTAGGGACCATAAGATTTTGCTTGAATGCTTTTAATGGTTGGTACTATTGTAGTGTTCTGGATCTTGTTTTGTGATTCATGCCCAACATGGTGACTCAAACAGATGATGAAGTAATAATCTTTTCATTTATATTTATTAAAATTATTTGCTTGTTTTTTCTTACACTGTGAATTGGAGGTTTACTTCTGTGTCATTGCTAAAGAAAATTTTCTTCTAAATGATCTCAGTGGGTGTAAGTTTCAATATCCACAAATGGTTTTATTAATCTTCATCTTATCTAGAGATAAACCTGATGTCAAACAACTTTTCTTTCATTATTTTGGATGCTGAGACTGCATGTCTTATTTCAATGAAGTGACGTTATGCTAAGATTAGATAGAATTCATGAAAATGGGCACCAGACTGACTAGAGGAGTGAGTGAATGAATTTGGAATGGGGATTGCAACTCATTAAATTTTGTGTTATTGCCATAAAACATTATGTGTTCACTCATGTGCAGGCCTCTTTTGTTTTATGTCGAGTATTTAACAAATCTCTTGCTGGAAATGGTGCTTCTGAGAACATTTTAAGCTCTGGTGCAGAAGAAAGTGGTTCTACAGTGTTTAATATTTACAACACTGGTGATAATATTTACAACACTGGTGATAATATTTACAACACTGTTGATAATATTTACACTGGTGATTATATTTACACCGGTGATTATATTTACTACAACACTGAAGTTAAAGTTGCACCTGACACCGCTGAAGTTAAGGTTACACCTGTTGCTGCTGAAGTTAAGGTTACACCTGACACCACTGAGTCTCCTCCAAGCATTCCATCAAGTGAGCTGGTAACCCATTTTGATTACTTTGTCCTGCTATGGCACTTATGCTGCTGCTGCCTTCATTTTTATAAATTAAGATTTTGGATCAAACATGCCTTCAACCTAGCAAAATTTATTTATTTATTTGTTTATTTTTTGGAATGTGTTTATTTGATCATCCATTTTCTTTAGAAAATTTTGAAATACTCATACATGCTGTCATAAATCATTTGCAACAGCAACATGCCTATGCAAGCTGCCCCCAATCATAATTCACAAGCTGTGAAGGCAGCTTTCATGCGGAATCAGGATTGTTAGCAATGACCTTGCCTCTTGCCATCAAATTTATCATATTTGTGTTTATGCATAAACTAGATCAATCCGTCAGCTTTTCCTTGCCCATAATTTTCTTTAACCTATCATCTTTCTAAGCCTCTTTTCCTTATAAAAACCCATCTGTATTGATGTTTTCTGTTCAAATCCTGAACTATGAAGTGTATGTAAACATAATGTAATGGTTTAAGCATATCCAGATTCCATATAAAATGTTGCATTCCTTGAAATTTATTCAAGTTTTTTGCTTCATGACTGATGCAGGTGATATCTGAGGAGCTAGCCCCCCTGCTTTTTTACATTCTAGAGGATGATTTCATAGAGCTGGATGATCTTGTGAAGTAATTGTTCGTGACAGAGATCAAAGCTAATGAGGACATTCATCTAGTTGCTTGGATTAGTTTATTGATTGGCTGAAGCAGTTCATTACCTAGACACAGCCAAGAGTATTGATTTAAAAACTTATTTAATAGATGAAATGAACAAAACATTCTACATGTTTGAATTCGAGAGATAAACCTAATGGCAGGTTCAGTTCACCTTTTAAGGTGATTCTCAGTTTGTTCTCATTGCTAGTGTTTTAAGTTTTAAGCAATATCATTTCATAGATTTTGGTAAATTTATGTTTTGATTTGTCCTGCAGGTAATTTTGAGTGCCTCTTATGAGGCATTTTCCTCTGGAAGAATTGAGGAAGTGTTACATTGGATGATTCAGAACTAGGTCTCAATACAATTGCTTCACCTGGCTTGGTGAACTTGGAATTTTTTTCATCTCGCTTCCTCATTGCCTTTCCTTGGAAAGGCCTCTTCTCAAGCCTGTTTTATTTTCATTTCCTTAACTTCATCACTGAAGACAGCAGAGAGGTTGGCGGAGACTAATTTGCGCAGCCATAATTTACAATATCTTTGTCTTATCCCTGCATAAATGAAGTTATTTTTCTTCGTAGTTACAGGGATAAAAAACTGTTGCTGGGATAAGACAAAGCTTCCCCCAACCGCTTTACTGCCTTCACTTGGCTAGGCTTTCCTTCGTTTGGCTGGTTTGTAATCTAGCCTTCTACTCACTGCTCGGGTAGATGTCCTAGATTATTGGTCCAAATGGAGCAAAACTATAAAATGCGATGCTCTTAGTCCCTTAGCTTCCATATTTACAGTGCTTGCTTAGTTGTTGCGGTGCTTTGAGAAAGTGCTAATGGTACTTATCTGCATTTATGACAACCCTGTTTATTGGCCTTTGCTTGGAACTTTGGATTAGGCTTCTTTTTTGTCCAAAGTCTACTTTTCCTCAGAAAAGTAGGACAACCATCAGAAGTTAGCAAGGAAAACCTTTAGGTTATGTCTGGTCAAATTATTGGCTGGTCCATGGTTATTGCATGGGAAATAAAGGTAAATTTTGGGGAAAGCATGGCACAGTAGGAATGACCAATGCTTGTGCCTATTTTCTTTGGATAGGTGAGTTTGAGATGGGAATCACGGAAACCTAGGAGGAGGTGGTAATAGTTATTCTCATATTACTCTTATTCAAAGAAGATAGGCATTAGGCCTTACCTACCTTGTCATGCTCTCCCCCAATTATACATCTTTTTTATGCAATAACGATGGAATAGCTCTTTCATTGTAGCAAATATGACTTTAGGATGTAGCTGCAGCCCATTGATTTAAAAAGGTTACTAGTAGTTTATAGATTCTAGAAATCTGGTTCCAGTCCTGCTGGTAGGGCATTATTAAGAGGTCCTGTTAGCTGTTGGAAGCAAACCATAGAAGACCTGAATTTGTTGATCCTAAATAGGTTATACTGTAAATAGTGCTGTGCTTACTCCCTCAAATTGCACAATTGTCTAGCCGGTGGTATTATCTGCTCTTTTGACAACTTTGTCAATTGGCTGTCATTTGGGAGGAACGTTTTAGCATATTAGAAGAGAAAGTTTCAGTCTCCTAAGGGAGGCAAGCTTTTGAATACTGACAGGAATGGAGAGGGATGCATATTACTGTTTGTTTGGCACTGCAATACTGACGTAGACATGATGGGAGTACCCCTTCTACTCTTTTTTTTTTTTTTTCAATAAATATTTTGCCATTAAAAAAAAAAATAGCTGTTATTTGGATTAGGTTCTTGTGGCCTTGTTTGGAATCTGCTTCTTTGCAGAAAAGTAAGCATACCATTTGGACAGTAGCAAGGGGAAACTTTTAATGGTGGTTTATTGATTATGGTAATCTGGTCTAAATGCTGCTGGTAGGGTGTAAATAATAGTTGAGGCTAATGGAAGCAAACCACAGAAAACCAGAATCTATACCTGTTTGACGCTTATGTTAGTTGGAATGATTGTTATTTTCTCCTTAAGAAAAGTCTGGTTTTAGTTATTCTGTATCAAATTTTGGGATTCCCCGACGTTTGTTGCTGCCTTTCGTGTGGAATAATTTCAGGAAGCTCAAAATTGTCTAACTCTCTCACCTTATATGCTTTATGAGCTCAAAATTGTTCCATTTTTGGTGGAATTGGTTGATTACGACTTGTATGCTTATTTTACCTCTTAGCAGTCATATCTAAGAAAATTATGTACATGATAATTTTCATTCCACCACATAGAACGATAGGAGCCACAACCTGACTCCTTGATCTATTGTGATTTAGAATTTGTAATGAACACTTTCCATGTGCATAATCATTTTACACCACATCCATCATCCACCACAGTAGGCTCCCACACAAGCTGTTTCCGGAGTGGATCTCTCCTTCATTTCTTATATCTCTCGTGATCTTTTTTGGCAGGCCAAAATCTAATTTCTCGAGACATTTGCCTCCGTACTATTAATTGATTTCAATCAACACCCCCACCCACCTTTCAGAGAAACAAATTTCTTTCTTAATTGACATCAACTGCTCTTCTGCCACAAGCAAATTAGCTGTCGCCAAAATCTCCACTCTCTCTTAATTTTCCTCTTTGGAATTAGTGCAATATGTCCAAACTTCGGTACATTAATCACGTAGCACCCGGCGTCAAGATATGTGGCTCGAGAAGAAATTGACCTATCAAAAATTATGTCCCATATCACAAATCCCGTGGTGGAAAGCGTAGTCAAGTTTCTAATATTCGTTTTGGTGAGGCGAATAATTATTCTGTTTCTTAATAATTTATCCGAAGCAAATGTCACGCAATGTGGTGAGGGGAGGTTAGAAAAGTACCCCATGGATCACACCTTCGTGTCATATTCCGTGGCCGAAAATAATAAATTAACACATAAGAATACAAGAAGATCAAAAGCAACCCAAAACAACCAACTTTGAATGGGATGACAGACGCAACAAAAATTCAAACAAGAAAAAATATATATATTGAAAGGGGTACCCAATGGCACCACTCAAAAGAGGCCCACGATATAGATATGAATGGTGTAGGGAAGGAATTTGAGGAGGAGATGAGACTGGGGGAAGCTGACACAAAAAAACACACAAGCACAATTTTGCCTTTAATAGGGGGAGCCTTTTTCTTTGGAGGACTCAATTGTATTCACACCTCTTTTAAAGCAAAGCAAAAACATTTCACCTTTTAAAGCATCTCCTAAATAATAAACCGACACACCCTTCAAAGATTTAACCCAATCTCTCCACAATCTTCAATAAAATCCCTCGCATGATTTCACTCCCTGCCAACCATGTGATACGAGAGTACAGTAATGTTGTTAATTATTTTATTCTTTGAATTATAAAATAGAAAATTTTTAAAATAAAAATTTTTTTATTTAAAAATTAATATTTTATAATTTAAAATAATTTAAATTATAAAATATTTTTTATTTAAATAATTAGATAAAAAAGTCTAAGTCATGTAATTGTGGACCCTTTTTGAAATCGAGTGCGAAAAAGGATTAATGTTTCTTTCTTGGTTCTTTTTTTTTCTACACGTTTTTTTAACGGAACATAATTTGAGGAGAAAATTTGAATCGTAATTCTGAAATTAAAATATATATTTTGTTTATTTCACATTGATTGTATAATAAAAAATAAATTTTTTTATCTTTTTATTTTATCTTATTTACATATCATGTGATTTAATTTAAAATTTATTATTTTAATAAAAAAAATTATTATTAAATTATTTAAGCAGTTGACAAAATATATACTTTATAAAAGACATATAACTATCAAACAACAAATTTTTACGGTGGTTTAGTACAGCCAAATTTGGTACAGCCATATTATCAAGCGCGGAAAGAGAGATGCATGTGAAGGGTAAAGAGAGGAGAGGCAGGTGCTTGGCGTGAGCAGGATGGAAACAAAGAAGCTCCGCTTTTAATTCTGCGTTTTCGTGGGGCTTTACTCTTACCCCTGCGGCCTTCTTTTACTTGCCAATTTTTGGTTGGTACAATTACAAAATACTAGCTAAATTCTTTAAGTACAGAGCATTAACATAGTTGTCAAGGAAGTTTATTTCTTTTCACCAAACAAAAGAAGTTTAACTTTTTTTTTGAAAAAATATTTTATAATTTAAATGATTTAAAATTATTTTTTTAATAAAAAAGAGACCAAGCCAAATCCACGCCCCAGCCGCAAGCGACATCTATGTCAAGTTGCTTTGGTTTGTTGGTTAATTTGTTATTATTATTATTATTTTTATATATTATCACAAATAAAAGTTTATTTATATATAAATTTTATGTATAATATTTATAAAAAATTTAATTATTTCTATTTATATTTTTAATAATTAAAATTTTATATAAATATAAAATGTAAAACCTATGATGTTACCATAATATCAAATTCTTTGTTTGGATTTTACCAAAAAAAAAAAAAAAATCTTTGTTAGGAAACTGCCTTGTGGGTTGTCACCAATCACCATTACTCTCTTTCTTTTTTGTGTGGTTTTTTCTTTTTTCAAAAATTTTTTAAAATAAAAAAATCTAGGATATGTGTTATTTGGTAAATTATGGATTATGGTCCTCATTTTTACTCTCTCTTCCATCTTTCTCTGTTTCTCATTTATCCTTGAAAGGCCCTCTTTCTTCCTTTCATTGCTCTAGTGGGTGTTGTTTGTTTGGTCTTCTATCCTTTTTCTCTCTTTCTTTGCTCGAGAAATAAGAGAAAAATTGCTTCCCTGAAAAAATAGTTGTGGTTTCTTTACCGATTTCCTTTATTTACTCTGCTGGGTTCTTTTAGATCCATCAACCTCTTTCATTCCCGTCCGGTAGGTGAGCTTCTTGGATTCATTAGCCTTTTTATTTGTTTTGGCTTGATCGGTGGAGAAGAAGATGGGTTTTGAAGGATATTAGGCATGATTTTTTTTAGTTTTTATTTTTTGGCTGTTTGGTTGTATTGGGTAACTCCCTTTTTTTTTTTTCTTTTAACTTTTGCTTTTATGGTTTTGGATTCCTAAAACAAGTTTGTACCTTTAAGGTCTTGCCTGTTTGTGTGATGAAATGAGACTGTTATTTGTGGCTGTGCTTTTACTGCCTGTTTTTGATTATCCAAAGCTATTATGGTAGAAGCTGATTTGAAAAGAGATGTTGCTTATGGTTTTCTTGTTTGACCTATGGTTTTCCATTGCATTTTGCCGATGTGTCTGTTTTTTCTCGACTTTGCTAAAGGTAAAATGAGGAATAATAAAATCTTAGACTGGAATGATTTTGTGTCTTGTTCTGTATGGTTATGTGTGAAAGGTTTAACCTTTAAATTATCAGGCTTGGTTTTGCTCTTTGCCGAATTCTGATTGCCTCAGTTCTCTATGAGCTAGATTCAATTGTTTTGTGCACTTGCTTGTGATTCTAGACTGTTGTGGAGCCGATTTTGGTGACAGATTACTGGGCTAATGATTTTTTTGATGTTTATAAAGGTCTGAGTACCTTGCATACTGAGAGTTCCAAACATTTGGATGCCTGCTTGACCTAGCTGCAAGCAGCACTTTGGTATTCTTTGTTAATGGCAATTTCATGCTAGATGAGCTAACTTTTGATTTGTATGATTGGAAGACTTCTTATTTTTAGCTGCATTTCTACTGTTACAGTTTTATCGGGTTTTTGGTCGACAGCACATCTAGTGCTTTCCTCTGTTTTGCAATGCAAGATAAATTAGGTCTTGTCTCTTATGTTTTTAAAACCCTAAACCCACAACATTCCTCATAAAGAATTTCTTCATCTTTGAAGTGCCTGTGTAATGATGAATTCTAATATGTTGAACAGTATATGCTAGTGAGTTTTGATATAGGAGTATCCTATTGGAATGCACTGTGAATGCCTAATATAATTTTCCTAAAATGCATTGTTGTTACAAATGTGACTGATATTTTTGTTGGAATTTTTCCAGGGCTTAATTGTAACTTATAAGGTAAATTCATAGAAGCCCTAATGCAGGGGCAGAGGGGTACCATTGGTTCCTTGCCTGAGACCTTAAACTTTGACCATGGATCGACATCAAGTAATGCCGCAATAGATCAGCAACTGTGTTGGAATAACATTCGAAACCCTGTTGAAAACCGATTACCGGATTGTATGATGTCACCTGATGAGGCAAACATCACATATGTGAATTCTTATAGCCGGGAACCGCAAAACTTGAGTAGATGGAACCTAAGTGAACCCAGCTCTAGTGGTGCACGGAATGAGGTCAACCCTATTGAACGGAAAATGGACAATGGGTGGTCTTCTTCAATGAGTTCTTGTGCTAGTGGTGGTCCAAGACTTGAAGAACCTTGGTATGACCAAAATTCTCTGTTTGTCCAAAGTTCCAATTCTAGCTCAGTTCCCCAGAATTTCAACTTAAATGCTGGTTTGATGGGTCATGGTGGCGATAATTTTCAAGCTACAGAACATTCTAATCTGAACAAG
Organism: Rubroshorea leprosula; assembly: GCA_020521535.1. NCBI lineage: Eukaryota > Viridiplantae > Streptophyta > Magnoliopsida > Malvales > Dipterocarpaceae > Rubroshorea > Rubroshorea leprosula. The sequence goes on from BPVZ01000022.1 coordinate 687,266, forward strand.
TCTAGTGGATCTGGGAATGAGCGGATTTCACCTGCTACTGGTTCTGAATCATTTGCCTTTCCTTCTGGAAGTGGTGGATTCTCTGTGGAAGATAATGATGGCAGGCCAGGTTCTTCATTTGATGGTCGCCGTGCTTCCTGCAAAAGAAAGGCTCTCGAAGGAACTGTCGGGCAGTCTTCCATGAGTGGAAGTTCTAGCCACCTGCATTGTGCAGATGGTAGTGCATGGCCCGCTGTTCCTGCTTATGCTAGTGCCGGTAGCAGTTTAAGTATATCTACTCTAGCAGAACAGGCAAACCCGACACTTGGATTAGGTTTAAGAGGTTCAGCTCCTGACAGCATTCCTGATCCAACTGTGAGGTCAAGTGCAGAGAGTTCCCATAGAAATTTCCGTATGAGAATAAATCCTTCAAGTCAACAAGAATCTGTGATGCCTGCATTGTTCCCAACAGGCAATGCTGCCATGCAATCTGTTGTTTCATCTTCCCATCACTTTTCAAGGCTTGTTTCAGCTGATCATTCTTTGGATTTGAGGTCAACACCAGTAGTAGATACTGGAAGTCCCCCAAATCAGAATATTGTAATTCATGTTCCAACTGTGCAACCGAATGTGCAGCCATTTAGGTGGAATGGAGGTTCTGCACCAAGGACTTCTAGTTCATCAAATTCTAATGTTTCTGGAGATAGAGATGCTGCACCACGTGAAGAACAGAGGTCAAGAAGCATAAGTAGAAATATATTGGATCATCCTATGTTTATATCTCCTGCTCCAGAGTTGAGAGGTTTGGCTCGAATCCCTAGAAATCGAAATTTAAGTGGTGGAAATGTAAGTTTTCCGGGAAATGTTGCTTCTACATCCCACACTGTCTCAAGTTCAGGCGCCAATCAATCATCTGTTCCTAATCCTACCTGGGTTCCTCCTCCTAATTCCTCTTCACACTATCCAAGGAGATTTTCTGAACTTGTTCGTCGATCATTGCTATCTTCCCTTGATCCTGAATCTGGAGGCCAGAGCAGTAATCATTCTTCACATCCATCTGGACCTCCTGCTTCCTCAGAGGAGATGGTGCTTTCAGCTGGAGTTGTTAACCCAGGGCATCAACGTCCATACCCTAGGTCAGTGTCATGGTTGGAGAGACAAGGTGATACTGTTCTTGGAATTCCTCACTCATTACGAACTTTGGTTGCTGCCAGTGAAGGAAGAAGCAGGCTCTTTGTGTCTGAGGTCTGTCTTAGAACCTATCTCTTTAGTTATGATAGTTTCCCCTTGAAATTTAAGAATGGTGACAGGATTATCACTATGTTAACAATTGTATTGTCTAAATTATGTTGATCCAATCATTACAGCATGCTACAGTTAGGGTAGAAACCAGGGACACTGCTTCTATGCATGTTAGTTATGTCTCTTGCATGATGGAATAGTCACTATTTTTCTTCCTTCTATACATCATCATATAAACTGTGAAATCACCATGACCTGGGCAAGATTTCTATTTGAAACCATCTTATCTTGTAATTTTTTATATGCAGTTTAATCATTTGGTTTTCGTCATATATATACCATTTGTTTTCAACAATCAATTGTCATGACAAAGTGGCAGTTAGCCAAAGCTTATAATATTTTGCTTTTATGGTACAGATTCGCAATGTATTGGATCTCATGCGTAGGGGTGAGGGCTTGCATTTTGAGGTAAGTTTTTGATGGTTTCAATAAGGAAACCTTATTAGTAGAGTTGTCAAATGGAACCATAGGATGGAAGAAAGACTCTTGATTTATCTGTTTCTTGTTGCTTTGTCAATATAGGTAATGGTTTTTTTTTAAAAAAAAAAAAAAAAATTGTGATATCATGGATTGAAAGTGGCTGCACAAATTTAGAAACTGCTAATATTTAGCGACCAGACACATATTTCCTTTTAACTGAATAAATGGTCTGACATTTTCATTTTGTACTTCAGGATGTTATGATCGTTGATCCTTCAGGACTTTTAGGGGTAGCTGATTTCCATGATCGGCATAGGGATATGCGCCTTGATGTTGATAATATGTCATATGAGGTAAAATACATGCATATTGTTAGCTTCAACTTTCCTTTTTATGTTTGCAAATGATTCTTACGATAATGTTTTCCTGTTTTGCAGGAGTTATTGGCTCTGGAAGAGCGCATTGGTAATGTGAGCACTGGATTGAGTGAGGAAACTATACTAAAGCATCTGAAACAGCAAAAATGCTTTATTGCTCCTGGAACTGAGCTGGAGGCAGAACCATGTTGTGTTTGTCAGGTAATGGACTAATCTTGTATTGTCTCTTACCTCCAACTTCATGGATGTTTTGCTTTAATGGTTTTGTACAATGTACAATGTATAGGAGGAATATAAGGACGGAGAAGATCTTGCTACACTCGAATGTGGACACGATTTTCACACCGATTGTATTAAACAATGGCTGACGCACAAAAATTTGTGCCCCATATGTAAAACAACAGGTCTGACTACATAAGCAAGATCCATGGTTTTCAGGCATTGAGAAAAGATGGTTTGTCCCTGAAAATTTGTTGCATTTGTTCTTCAACGACTCAAAGCACTTTAGCTAGCAAGGCAGGTGTAACCGTTCATTCCCATTCTCCCATGACATCCCTCAAGGAGTTGTCATTGGTACTTTTTTACTGGAGATTCTATGATCCATAAAACATTATGGGTGGATATCAAGATATTCGAAGCACTAAGGAAAAAAAAAAAAAAAGCTAGTGGTTTCATTTTTACATTTATTTAATGAACAAAAATTAGTTTTACTTATGAAATTTGAGCCCATTGGCTTATATAGATTATTGAGAATTTCTTTACATTTATTTAGATTTTCCCTTTAATTTGAAAAAACAATGTTACTTTTGGCAGAGCTGAGGGTGATGCCTATTTACCAGTTTCTCTTGTATGGTTTTGTTTCTGTGATCTGCCAATGATCCTTTCAAGAAAATTTCCAGTGAACCAATTTTTTTGCCTTGGTGAGAGGAGCAAAAAGGGGGTAAGCTGCATTCGAATTCCCAACCTAGCAACTTTGGTAATAATTAGCGAAACAACAATTTGATTAAAGCTGTGTTCTAGATTCTGATATTTTGGATTTTAATGAGTTCTAGGTATAATTTGTGATACTAGTAGACATGACAAGATGATATAGATGATTTTTGGCCGACGTCTTAGTGTATGGTTTCCTATTCAATTAAAGAAAAAGTAAAAGACGACAAGAAAGAGGTAGTGGTATTTCAAAGACAAATTATGAGCTCGTTGGATTTGCAGGGTGGTAGTAGGTTCGGCGTTCTGCGTTTTGGAGCAAAGTTGTTCAACACGCCACTGTGAAGTTACGTGGGGAATTGCAGTATTGCACTGTTTCAGTTTGTTTTTCAATTATTTTTTTTTGGGGGGTTAATGCCCCTTCCTCTCCAGCGGACACGTTTGGTTGGATAACACACGCACTGAACACTCTTTGACCGTTTTCCCTACCCGATGTCCCGACAATTTTTCTTTATCTCATTCCCATCCCTCCTCCAGCTCCAGCTGTCCCTCTCCCTACCCTCAAATTGTCAAAACTGTACTCAACACTATATATCATATTCCATCAATTTTTAAATAAATTATTTGAAAGCATTAGCAGTGGTAGATTGATAATATATATCAAGTATTTTAGTCATATCAAAATTTAAGTCTGTTTGGATTAAGGTCGTTGAGAGGGAGGAGAGCAAGGAGGTGTCTCTCTCTTTTATATTGTTTAGATAATATTATTAATAGAGAGAAAGAGAAAGAGGTGAATGAAGTAACAGTAAATTTTTTTAAAATTTTTTATTTTTTAATCCCTTCAATTTGAGGGATCCAAGAGGATTGGATTTTTTTCTTTTTTTTTTTTCAAAAATGTAATTAAAATTTACATTTTAACTTTAATCTTAATA
>BPVZ01000022.1:691302-710579 GCA_020521535.1 Rubroshorea leprosula
TATTTTTTTCTAGTTTAACCTTTATATTACATTATGAGGTAGTTTTTATATAATTTAATAATTAAATTATACAATAAAAAATTACTCTCACTACTTACATAGCTTAACAATATCTTACCATGTTATGGATGGTGATGGTCATGGTGATTTTACGGGTTGGATTGGAACCTTCTTTTTCATATCTCCCACGGTATGGGCCGTAAGGTCGAATCTAAATTCTCCAAATCCCAGAGGTTAACAAGTCATGTTCCAACGCATCGAGCCCTTTCGCTCAAGTGGCAATAGCCACTCACGGTGCATTTCCTCTCTTTTTGGGCTGGGTTCGACCCGCCCCTTTTTTTAATCTATCCAAATGAAATTAATACTAATCCTTCTTTTTCCCTTTTCCTCTCTTTACTTCCCCTCCCTTTCCTTTACTTTTCTTTTGTAATTTTTATCCAAACATAATATAAGTTTCTATTAAGATAGTTATAATATTTCTTCTTTCTTTCAAATATTTCCCTGGTTCAAATAAAAAAATTATTTGAAAAATTATGAGTTTCATTTTTTTTTCTTAGAGTTAAGTTAAATTTACAAATTCAAAAATTTTAGGTGGAGTTTTTTTAATTTAGTTTTAATCTTTTCAAAATAAAAAGAAAAACTTGTAAGTTTTTGAAAAGATTAGTAGCAAGTTCCAAGAAAAATATTAGAGTCTCAATTGATTTTTGAAAATCAAAATTTTAATTTAAAATTTAAAAATTTATTTTATTAAATATTAATATTTAAATTTAAAAACCAATTATATATTCTAATATAATCAATTTCTAAATTTAAATATTAACATTTAATAAGATATATTTTAAAATTTTGAATGAATTTTAATTAAATAAAAACAAGTAATTTAAATTTAAGTTTTTAATTTTTTTTAAGAGTTCGAATAACTATACACTTTTTTTTTTTTTGAACATGAATAACTATACACTTATTCTAAAGAGTCTTAAAAATTAAAATATAAGAGAAATATCTTGATTTTTTAATATATAATAATGACAAAAAGATTAAAAGAAATGGAGCTTTTGGAACAAAAATATAGACGTGGTGGAATTAACTATAAAACAAAATAATGGGACAATAACGAATTATAAAATAAGTATGGGGCTATAAAACGGAAAGAGTGAGAAAATATTTGATAATTAGGCGGGAGATTAATCAGAAATCTGATTACGCAGCTTGCAAAATGAGCTCCATGCCGACCGTCATCATCTTCGAAAATTCTGATTAAAACCTAAAAAACTAAAATTCTCTCTTAAAAACAGCAGAGAAAGAGAGCAAGAAATTAATCGCGAATGTACCGGCGGCTTGATGCTGCCTAGCTGCTGATTCTAATCATTCTTCGATTCCATCTGTTTTCCCTTCGATTTTTCTGCTCGTACATGGCGGATCCGTACGAATTCGCACCGTCGTCTACAGCTGAACCCGAAGAAATCTGCACGTTCCTTAAACAGTTTGTCCAGATTTCTGCTTCGTCATCTTCGTGCACGCATTTGAGGAGTAGGTACGTTCAGTTGCTGTCCTCTCCGGTGCCGGATTCTTTACTGGAGGTGACTGATTCTGGTTCTGGAGAGGCGGTTCCGTCGAAGGATTGGTACCGGCTAGGCGGATCGGCGAGTCGAGCTGAGATGGAGCCCCGAATAAGAGACGGAAGCGCCGACCTCAATTTCTCTGATCCTGAATCGTATTTTGGGGCTGACGTCAAGAATAGCGCTGAGAATGCGTTCTCTTCTCTCGGTGACTTAAGTTGCGAAAGCGAGGTAATTCCGATTTCTTTATGGTTTCTGTAAACTTCTGTTTGGCTGCTGGGAAACGCTAAGGAAATGACTATCTCCGAATTATTAGATTAATTTTGCGAAAATTTTAGTGAGTGAATTTGCTGTTATAACCTAGAAGACTCCAGAGCCGTCGAATGCCCCGTCAAATTCAGAGCGGCCACGGCCTTCCTCGAAAAGAAGTAGAGCGGCGGAGGTCCACAACTTGTCAGAGAAGGTTTGAATTTCTGCTTTTCAATGGAATCTGTTCGATTTGTGTGGTTTATGTTTACACGCGTGGTTGATTCTTGGGCAGAGGAGGAGGAACAGGATTAATGAGAAAATGAAGGCCTTACAGAACCTAATTCCAAACTCTAACAAGGTACATAATCTCCAATTTTTGAAAATTTCTTCATTAGTTCTAAATTTCTTCTCTGATCAATGATTAATTTTGTCTAATTGATATGATAGATTGATAAGGCTTCAATGCTGGATGAGGCAATTGAGTATCTAAATCAGCTTCAGCTTCAAGTGCAGGTCATTGTTGAGGGGACTCTTGTTCCATTGTCTTTATATACAGCTTCAAATTCTACACGTTCTTTCTAGTTAGGAGAGATTGTCTTTTCTCTATGGCAATTGGTTAAGGCTAAATTACCATTTTGAGGCTGTATAACTTTTCATTGGCACTGCACACTCCACGCGTATAATCTCAAACTGTATCCATTAACCAAAATTTCCATGCATATAGCAGTCCTTATGGTATAGACAAAAACCCCTCATAAACCATACAAAAATAGCACATTCAATAAACTATAACTGATAAAATGTAAAATTCATGGGATTAGCTTGCTGGCTATGGTACAGACAGAAACAGAAATTCTCTTTTGTATCTAACAAAAAACCAACCTTTTCCTGAAACCTCTCCTGTCCATGAAACTCCATCCACTTTTTCATCCTCCATTTTTCAATACAAACCCATTAGATCTCCATCTTCCTTCTTCCCTTCAATAGGGAAGTTCCCTCTCTACTTTGTGAGCAGGAAGGTTTCCTTCTCTGCCCCCACCATGGCATTCCCCTTCTCTCTCCTTCTCGTTGTCTTTTTCTTCCCCTTTTCGGAATCCAAGCTCGCTCTCGACTACTATAAGAAATCATGCCCTGATTTTGAAAAGATAGTGCGAGAGACGGTAACCACCAAGCAGATGAGCAATCCCACCACCGCAGCTGCTGCTCTTCGCCTTTTCTTCCATGATTGCATGGTGGAGGGTTGTGATGCCTCTATCCTTGTTGCTTCCAATGCCTTCAACAAGGCTGAACGTGATGCAGACATTAACCTCTCCCTCGCTGGAGATGCTTTTGATGTCATTGTACGTGCCAAGACTGCTCTTGAGCTCTCCTGCCCTGGCATCGTCTCCTGTTCTGACATCCTTGCCCTTGCCACCCGTGACCTTGTCACCATGGTTGGTGGTCCCTTTTACCCAGTCCGCCTGGGCCGCAAAGACAGCCTTATGTCTCAGGTCTCCAGGGTTCAAGGCAACCTCCCTACAACTAACATGACCGTGGATGCCATGATCGGGTTCTTTGCGTCCAAAAGTTTCACAGTTCAAGAGATGGTGGCACTCATGGGTGCGCACACTATTGGATTCTCACATTGTTCAGAGTTTGCTGATAGGCTCTACAGCTACAGCAAAACTTTACCAACTGATCCTGCATTTCACCCTAAGTATGCTGAAGCATTAAAGAAATTGTGTGGCAATTATACAAAGAATCCTTCATTGTCAGCTTTTAATGATGCTATGACACCGGCCAAGTTTGATAATATGTATTACCAGAATCTGCAGAGAGGGATGGGGCTTTTGACATCAGATGGTGTTCTTTTCAATGACCCTAGAACAAAGTCATTTGTGCAGTTGTATGCTAAAAACCAGATTGCATTTTTCAATGATTTTGCTCATGCAATGGAAAAGCTTAGTGTGTATGGGATTAAGACTGGGAACAAAGGAGAAGTGAGGCACCGGTGTGATGCTTTTAACTCAATTCAGACTTAGGACTTATCACTTATCACTTATTCTGGTTTCGCTGATGGCCATGGAAATGATCAGAAGGGAGAATTTTTTTTTTTTTTTCTATAAATTATTCTGTGTGATGATCATAGGATAATTCATTTATTTGGTGCCATGATGGGGAAGACCTTGATTGCCATATGAATTTCAATTTGTGTCATGCAGAAGTATGTAATTTGACTGTATGTAACGTGATCTATATTAGATCAACGAGATTACCTCTTGAAAGGATGGACTGCCTTCATTTTTTCCCCATCCGGTAATTAAGAAGTGCATGATTTGTTGAGGACTTAGTCATCAAACTTTCCATGAAGGAGTTAGAATGAATTGTTATGAATCTGTTCATTAAATTTCTTCTGTAAATGATGTGGCAGCACTTAGGTAATTCTAATAGCAAAAGTTTTCTCAACCCTTCCTCATGCAATCTATAAATGGCTGGTCTGTTTCCCTCCTCTTCTTTCCCCTATCTGACATGACCTGGCTTTTTCAACTAGATATTTATGGTATCAATTTCAGGGAGAAAATCACTGTAATTTATGGATTCAATAATTATTTCAACTAGATATTTATGGTATCAATTTCAGGGAGAAAATCACTGTAATTTATGGATTCAATAATTATTTCATTCTCGCTTTCTTTGTCTCTAGCTTCCATATAGCTCTTGAAATTCTTGATGGATGATATATTTTTTAATATATTTAGTGTTGCTCCAGCTTACAATGCTGGACAAGACAGATTTCATGTGCTTGAGCTTGACCTTGTGTGACTGATTGGCAGAATTCTGGGACTTAATAGTAGCAGTTGTTAGTTTCCACTTTGTTTTTCAGTAAGTTAGTGATAGGCGAAAGGCTTCTCTACCTAGAGCCTTTCTTTTGTTTCTTTTTTGTATCGAAGTAGTAGTTGCCCCTTTTTTATTTCTTAGTCTAAAGTTCACAAGCTATAACTTCCTTTATAGCATTCAGTCATATATTGTGATCGCTGTTTTATCATGTATCTTTGGTATTTTATTTTTAGTTCCTACGGATACTTTTTAGTAAAATGGGAATTTTTTTTTTGTGAGAAGTAGATTTTGTAGTCCACCATGTTCCTGTTGTACGAAGCTTCAAAGTTAATTAAACATTTAAAGTCTCTACTGCAACAAATTTCAACAACTTAGCTTCAACTTTCGTTTTCTATGGAGTTTGGGTATTGCAGAACTGTTAATTAAGGCTGAATTTCTTATGAATATATTCTTATGTTGTCATTTTGAGATTTTTGATACAGTTGTTCTCCTGTAATTCAAATGCCTGGCACAATGCAGAATTAATGGAAATCACAAAAAGTCAGCCTGCATTTTCTCGTGTTTGGTCTTGCAAATGTTAGCTATGAGAAATGGACTGAGTTTATATTCCATGTGCTCGCCGGGAATACTTCAGCCAATACAACTGCCTCCAACAGGATTGGGCTATGAAGAGGGAAGTGGATTCTTCACTACCAATGCAGGGACAGCAGGCTCATTCTCTGCAAGCACAAGTGCCCGTAATGTTTCCAACCAATCCACCATCTCAATTCAGCCAATTGTTGCTCCTTCAATTGCAAATATTGCTAATTTGGAATCTTCATTTGACTTTGAAGCATCAGCCTACGCTGACTATGGATCCTTCAGCCGCCCTGTATCTTCCAAGGTAACAATAATTTAGCTCAAAAAATTTTTGTGAATTTTTCAGAAACTCACTTGGATTTATACGGCAACCTTTTCTGCAATGTGAAGGAAATCTTTAAGGAGGGAACATCACAACTTCAATTAGAAACGAATCACGTCGGGAACAACCCTTCATCCAGCGTGTCATAGCCAGGCAATCGTCCTCCCTTTGTTCAAATAAAAGTCACCACTGCAAATCATACTGAAAGTGAGATATTTTTTATACTTGTTCAGGTTATTTTCTGTTGAGTTGTGACAAGTTGACACATTATGACATTGAAGCTGTTGATATCCCTAATTTTATAAAGAATCCCTTTTCAATTCTGAGTGTGTTTATAACTTTATATATATGTTGAATGGATGATCTATTTTTGGTGGAAATTACATGTTAGCCTTTTTATTCTTTCAACTGTGGATTAGCCTTGTAAAATCCAAACCTTGGCGTGGAGTGATTCCCTATCAAAATTCTTGTAAATTAAATCCTTTTAGTCCTCTGCTATTTTCAGTTACAGCAAGTAATTTTTCTTCCAAGTTACCTTGAAGACTTTGAGTGGACAAAGAATGTTTGTCTACATGCTGAAGCAGTCGGTGCATTAGTGTTCCTTGTCCTTGAATTTCTATCTAACCCAATCTATATCTATCTTCCGTATTAAATAACCAATTTTTTTGTATAGCCAATTTTTTTTTTTTTTTTTTAATAAAGGTGGGGTTATGTGGAACAGGCAGCCAATGGAATTTCTGATCTAAGTTCAGACGCACACGCACTGTCGGTGGAGGACATGTTTAAGCTCACTGCTGGAGAGATAGAGCTTTGGCTTCTTAATTACCTCTACTTGCAGAAAACATTTTTGTGAGAACATGGCACTTGGAACTATTTGCAGATCAGGAAAATACTGCTTTTCTCTGCAGGAGCTGAAAAAATGGAAAATTACACTGTTTTTAGAAAGGCATGCCATTTTGGTCTACAATATTTAGACCTTAAAAGTATGAAAGTTTTCTGTATATAGAAAGAGTTTATAGAGATGAAAAAAAAAAAAAAAGTTTGAAGCTTGGCCTTCAAGATATTTTTATACTTTTCTTTTTAATTGATGTGATGAGATGATATTAAAGAGTGTAGGGTTGGTTCTCATGCATGTTCAAAAAAAAGAGTGTGGGGTTGGAAGGAGGAAAACATTTGTAGCTACTTTTTCAGAGTAAAAAAAGATGCCTATGCAAAAATGGCAAAAAGCTGAATTTTGTATCTCATTGAACTACCATACCTAACTATTTTGTGGCATGGAAATCACGAGACAGGATCTACTAGTCACTGCTGACATTTGAGTATAACTATTCAACCAATGTGTTTCATTTATATAGAATTGATGCCAACACAAGATGCGGTTCACTTTCATCTGGGGCTACTTCGCCACTATATTTTAGAATCTATGTTTTCTTCTCCTCGTGTAGATCTATAGTAATATTCAATATATAATAGATGAGTGTTTTAAGTTAGAATTTAATTGTTTAAATATGAGATGATAAAATTAGAAACTTTCATTTCTCGATTTAAATTTTAAGTTACGTACAAATGATATTGTTAATAACTTTTTAGAAATATGATATAAATTTTGTGACTTGATAATTAATGTGATAAATTATTAATAATAAGTGATTTTGCACTTTATAATTCATATTTACTAGATAGAAAGGCTTTGCTAAGGTATTCAAAACCCCTGCCTCTAGTTTTGTGCATCAAATTGCCTAAAACATTTCTTAATTGATAAAATCATTTGGTTTTCTTTTAATTTTACATAAATGGTGACATTTTATTTTAAATTCATTATTTTACAATTTAAATTATAAGATAAAGAATTGTTAGATGGGGCACAACTTTTATGGATGCCAAGGAACTCACCCCTAATTTGATGGTTCAAGATATACAGTTTGGACCATATAATATCTCTTTATTTTTGTACTATGTTTTTAAATTGTTCTAATTTGACCATGCTTGCATTTTTTATGTAATGTTTTTTTTTATTATTTATTGTAATAATATTCTTAAATTAATTTTAATATATAGACTAGTTTTTTAAAAATAATTTTAAGCATACACTCTTATATAATAAGTTAGTATATTTAAAAAATTAAATATTTTATAATATATAAATAATAATTATAAATTATTTTTAATAAAATAAAATTACTAAGCAAGATTTATGTATAAAAAAAAGTTAAAAAATAAAATAAAACATACAAGTATGGTAAAACTATGATTAGTGAAAAATCAAAGGGCGTTTAAGTGATAAAAATATTATAATTATAATTTTACGTAAATTTATAAATTTATAATAAATATATTAATATATAATTAATTTTTTATTTTAAAATTTATTTATAATATTATATATTTATTTAATATTATATCATATTACATAAAATTATAAAATTATAAAATTATATAAAATATTATAATTATAACATCAGTTGTGTGGCTGGTGGATGGGATGACGTGTGAGACGTATAGCAGGCGGTGGGTCCAACTTGATGCTGACCTTTAACCAGTAAGACAAATAAGACATGAATTAAAAAAAAAAAAAGCAAAATATTAATTGCATTCAGGCAGGGGAATGATTCTAAGTTTCTAACCTAAAAAACGAAGTGGAAGCATCTTAATTAAAGCACAATTAAAGCCATTGTCAAGTCTACCTCAAGAGTCAAAACATCCCCACCCCCTAGTAATTTTCTTCCTTTTATTTTAAAGTTGCATCAAGCGTAATTCTCTTATATTTTTTAATTATTTTACCAACATATTATACAAATTTAAATCTAAAATTTTTTATATTCATTCAAAAAGAAGATTATTTAACTTCTTCTAATATTTTAACTACAAAAAGGTATGCAAAAATAATCTATACTTTGCTATTTTGCACATATTAAATGGTAAAATATGAAATTTTTATACTAATTGTTGGAATAGGCCCAACATCCGCCCAATATCCAAACAGGGCTATGCATAACAGGCCTAGGCTGCCGCCCACTAGCCCAAGTTGAGGGAGCACCAGTGCAACCATACCCATGTGACCAGCGCCACGTGGAACAATGAGATGCTTACATGTACAGATGCATGTCAGCACCAAGGGGCTATAAATATCCCTCAACTACCTCCGATGAAGGTAATTAATCTCTACACTTCTCTCTATGCAATTACTCCTTGAGAGCATCTCTCTCTAGAATATCGAGTATTGCTGACTTGAGCGTTGGAGCATTTTCCCTGAGGAAACATCCTCAGGATTTTCAGGTGTAGAAGTAGCTGAGGACTTCAACAGTGTTGGACTACAAAGCTGCCCAAACATTTTGGCGCTGTCTATGGGAATCCTTGAACAAGAAGTTGTGTAGCTTGACTCGCTGAAAGACAAAATGGCTCGTACCTTTACCAGAAGTCGCCCTCCAAGAAATGAAATAGACGAACAGGAGGACGCATAACTGTCCGAGCCTGGCTTGAATGATTTTAGACCAATGCTCAAAAACCTTTTCGTAGGGGGAGCAAAACAGGATCAACTAAGTGAAACAGATGACAATGAGAGAACACCAACTGGGTATGCAACTCAGCCCAAACATTTCCAAATTTCAACAGGAACAAGGCAAAGATAGGCCAGGCAAGGCAATCTACAACAAGAACGACCTGAAAGGTCGACAGAGCCTGCTCGAACAATCGAGCTCGAAGAGAGAACCAGAGTTCTCGAAATGGCAATGGGTAAAATCCTTGCCCGTTTGATCCCGGATGACCCCCTGATTCCTTTGTTGAACAGGGATGCACAGCCAGCTGCGGTTGTTGCAACTTGAAACTCCCCTGCTCTGAGCAACATAATAGTGTCGACCAAGTCAAGGGGAAGTGGGAAGCTAAACAATGAGCCTAGCTCGTCCAAACATAGTGAAGAACTAATGAGAAAGAACGCAGACCTTGAAAGACAATTGCGGGATGTACAAAAATCCATTGACGAGCTGAAAAGTCCCAGGTCGCACCAACAGACCCTCGATTTGGATAGTGCCTCACTAAACCTATCCATCACAGTAGAACCGTATCAAGAGGGATTCAAAATTCCCCACCTGGAGACGTATGATGGCTCGGGCGACCCAGATGAGCATTTGCACACCTATCAAGCCATCATGAGAATCCAAAATGCCAATGATGCCATGATGTGCAAAGTATTTCCAGCGACACTGAAGTCAATAGCCAGAAGATGGTATCACAAACTCCCCAGACATTCTATAGACTCATACTCCTAGCTCGCCAAGCTATTTTCCAACAAATTCGTGAGCCAAAGGGAGATCAAACGCATCGCGACCAAGTTGATGCAAGTTCATCAAAAAGAAGGAGAATCTTTAAGGGACTACATGCAACGATTCAACAAAATCATTTTAGACATTGATAACGTTCTCGATACCATCTGCTTGTCTGCCCTGCTGCATGGTTTGAAGCGTGGTCGGTTCCTAGACGACTTGCTAGAAAACCCACCGAAGACGTGGAATGAAGTGAATGACAGGTCGGCTAGCTTCATATTGTTCGAAGACTTTCAGTCGTCCAAGCGACGAGCTGACGATAAGCAAAGCAAAGGCCAGGAACAACCATCGAGGAGATAAGAAAAGAAAAAGCAAAAGGTCAACGAGCAGTGGGGGAAGCCCGCTAACTTCCCAAAGTATGCCAATTACATTCCTTTGACCTTGCCAAGGTCTCAAATCCTGGCACAAATCCAGCACTGGGTTAGGAGACCCCCACCCCCACTGCATGATTCCCCAAGGGCAGACAAGAGCAAGCATTGTGACTACCATCGTGTATACGGTCACAATACAGAAGATTGTCAACACTTAAAGGACGAGCTGGAGTTCTTGGCTCGCAATGAGAGACTAGAAGGATATGTTTAGAAGCTCCATACCCAGCAACCCACTCAAGCTCATTTTGTATAGGAGTATGACCGACCTCAGGGGCAGAGGTACCAGCTCGGTGACGCACAGGATGCGTATTAGGATAACCAGTATCCTTCTGAGCAAGGCAGGGCATACAGGGGACGTCAATTCAATAGGCGAGGCCAAGGACAAAGAACTACCACCCAGAACCAAAAAGACAAGAAATGGGTGGGTTATGTTGGGATCCCCCCACTCTCAGGCACAATCAATATGATCTCAGGTGGTATACACTCCAGAGGCCAAAGTGCTCGAGGTCGTAAGGCATATGCCCGACACGTGATGACCGTTAATAAGAATAGGCCTCTGAAGCGGCCATTCGAGAAGGCAGAGTGGGAGAATACGCCTATTACATTTAGCTCGACAGATTACCAACGAGCAAAAGGAGAGCCCGACGTTATGATGCCCCATGCTGATCCTTTCGTGGCAATGGTTCATATAGGTAATTATAACGTCAACAAGGTGTTTATCGATATTGGTAGCTTGCCAGATATCCTATATTGGAGCTGTTTTCAAAAGTTGCAACTGAATTCGAGCTCACTACAGAAGTATGAAGGGCCCATATATGGGTTTGATAACCAGCCCGTTCCGGTTGAGGGAGTTATTACTCTTCCCATATATGGGGCTCAGAACCACGCTTTAGGATGGCTTCTATTAACTTTCTGGTTGTCAAGATGGAATCAGCTTTTAATGCTATATTAGGAAGAGTTACTTTGTGCGAGCTAAAGGCTGTTATCTCACAACCCCATCTCTGTATGAAATTCCCAACTCCTCAGGGGGTAGGAGTGCTGAAGGGGAATCAGAAGATGGCCAGAGCCTGTTATCAAGATACATTTAAAAAGGTTGAGTTCGCTGTAGCCTCGAGAGGCTCTGGAAGTAATAGGCCGACTCAGCCTGGTCAACAGACAATGAGCATATCAGATATTGAGCATCGACCTAAGGGTGTTGAACAGAAAGAAGAGCCAGTAGAGCCAGTAGAAACAATCCCTTTGAATCCTGATGTGCCGGAAAGAACAGTCAAAATCGGCACCAAACTCACAGAAGAAGAATGAGCAGAGCTTTTGGAGTTTTTGAGGGTTAACCAAGATGTGTTTGCATGGACTACGGATGAAATGCCTGGCATCCCAGCAGAGTTGATAGTCCACAAACTCAGCACGGACCCCACCAAAAGGCCGGTGGTGCAGAAACGTCGCCTTTTTGGCCTTGAGAAGCAAGTTGCCATAGATGAAGAGATACAAAAGCTGCTACAGGCAGGCTTCATCAAGAGAGTGGAATACTCTGAGTGGGTGTCCAACCCTGTGCTTGTAAAAAAACCAAATGGCAAGTGGAGAATGTGTATTGATTTCACCAATTTAAATGAGGCATGTCCAAAAGACCCTCATCCCTTGCCAAATGTTGAGAAGCTAGTAGAGAGGGCAACCGGGCATGAATGGATGAGTTTCCTTGATGCCAGCTCAGGTTATCACCAGGTGCAATTGCTGTTGGACGATCAAGAGAAAATAGCTTTCTACACTGGTGACGCAATCTATTGCTATGTGATGATGCCGTTTGGCCTGAAAAATGCTAACGCTACATATTAGAAGCTGGTGTAAATCATCTTTAAGCTCCAAATCGGCAGAAACATAAAAGTGTATGTGGATGATATGATAGTCACCAATGTATGAGCTGAGGATCATATAGACGACCTGAGTGAGACCTTTCATAACTTGCGCCGAGCCCAAATGAAGCTGAATCCCCTGAAATGCACATTTGTTGTAGAATCAGGAAAATTCTTAGGGTACGTGGTATCCAAGAAAGGAATTGAGGTAAATCGAGAGAAGGTTCAGGCCGTTCAGCAGATGGAGCCGCCCAGGACCGTAAAAGATGTGCAGCGTCTGACGGGTCGTGTTGCTGTGCTGCATAGGTTCATTGCCAGGTCTGCAAAAAGATGTCTCCCCTTCTTTAAAGCCCTGAGAGAGCCCAAGAACTTTCAGTAGATAGATGAATGCCAGCAGGCGTTTAACGAGCTCAAACAATATCTAGCATCATCACCCTTATTGTCCAAGCTTGTGGAGGGAGAGAGTTTATACCTGTATCTAGGGGTTACAGAGGAGGCGGTGAGCTCAGTTCTGCTTAGGGAAGAGAATAAGAATCAAAAGCTTATTTGCTATGTGAGCAAGGTTTTATAAGGCGCCGAGCAAAACTACCCACTAGCAGAAAAGACTGCTTTTGCCTTGGTATATACGGCTCAGAAATTGAGAGCTTACTTTCAGTCACATCAGATTGTTGTTTATACTGATCTGCCGTTGAGAAAGATACTACAGAAGCCGAAACTCTCTGGTCGACTTATCGGGTGGAGTGTCGAGTTGAGTGAGTATGACCTCAAATTTCAGCCACGCACAACCAGAAAGGGCTAGGCTGTGGCAGACTTCCTGGTGGAGTGCATCTCGGCAACTACGGAGGAAAAGGCACCCGAACACCCAGTCTGGGTTTTGTATGTTGACGGAGCTGCTAACATTGAAGGATCGGGTGCTGGGACTGTGTTAGTGGGCCCAGATGGCTTTAAATCCGAGCATGCATTGAGGTTTAAGTTTCAGACAACTAACAATGCTGCAGAATATGAAGCCCTCATTTATGGATTGAAGTTGGCGTCCAAGCTGAAGGTACAGAGTATTTAGGTTTTTAGTGACTCTCAGCTCGTTGTGGGTCAGGTGAATGGTAGTTGTGAAATCAAGGATCCCCAACTTGGTTGTTAGTGGGTCAGGTCAACAGATTGAAGTCAGGATTTATCTCTTTCCAAATCGACAAAATACCAAGAGCAGATAATCACCGAGCTGATGAGCTATCAAAGTTAGCCTCATCGCAGGACCTTAACCCTCAGAGGTCAACAATTGTCGAAGTGCTTGACGCCCCAAGCTACATCGATTTCACAATTGAGTGTCAGCTGCTAAGGATAGATCCCTCCTCTCCGAGCTGGACCACCCCGCTCATTGATTATCTGCAAACGGGCGAGGTGCCTGAAGACCCGTCAGCTACGAAGTTGATTAAACGCAGGGCTGCGCATTTGCTGGACAATCAACTCTACAAACAAGCAGCCTCAATGCCCCTATTACGCTGCCTTACTCCCTATGAAGCTGAATATGCTGTGAGGGAAGTTCATGAAGGAGTATGTGGCACACACATAGGTGGCAGAACTTTAGCTCGAAAACTTCTGAGGCATGGTTACTACTGGCCTACTATGGTTGAGGACGCACAGAGCTATGTCAAAAAGTGCCCAACTTGCCAGTTAAATGCTGATGATATTCACATGCCAGGTATCTGAGCTCGTTCTAAAGTTCGTTCAATCCTCATGTTTGTCTATAAACGGAGCATAAGTATCTTCCTTGAAACAGGAGAAATGCTCTCATCACTCTCATCTCCCTGGCCTTTTGCTCGATGGGGAGTCGACCTGCTCGGACCTTTTGTGAAAGGCAAAGGAGGTTGCACTCACCTCGTTGTCGCAGTGGATTACTTCAACAAATGGATAGAAGCTAAACCTTTGTCCACAACAACAAAAAAGAAAATAGAAAAATTTTTGTTCAATTTAATATTATGCAGGTATTCTTTGATGACTTAAGCCATTGGTATATTTTACACAAATATAATTTGTGGCTTAGTTCGATCGTCTGTGCACAGGTTCGGCATACCTAAACGGATCATCGCGGACAATGGTCCGTAGTTCCGAGTCGTGGCACTGAGGTCGTTCTGTAATGATTATGGCATCGAGCTCGCCTTGACCTCTGTATATACTCCACAGTCAAATGGACAAGCCGAGTTCGCCAATAAAATAGTGTTGCGAGGCCTCAAGACACGTGTATTGGCCGCTCATTCTAATTGGGTAGACAAGCTCAATAAAGTGCTTTGGTCATGTCGCACTACGCCCAGCTTGACAACAGGCGAAACCCCATTCAGCCTTGCCTATGAAGCTGAGGCCGTCATCCTTATTGAGGTCAGATTGCCATCTAAAAGATCAGATCGCTATGACGATCTTAATAATAAGCAACTTTTAAGAGAGAACCTAGACCTTGTAGAAGAGGTTAGGGAGATGTCCCGAATAAAAAGCATAGCATATCAGGGTCGTGTTGCAAAATTTTACAATAAGAGAGTACGAGCTCGTTAGTTCAAGGTTGGCGATATGGTTTTACGCAAAGCTGGATTAACCAATACTTATTCACACATGGGTAAGCTCGCTCCTAATTGGGAAGGTCCCTATATGGTCATTCAAATCAAGCGACCTGGATCTTATGTGTTAGTAGACATACAAGGCCATATATTTGGAATGTACATAATCTTAGAAGATTTTACAGTTAATGTATATGTTATTAACGAATTTGTTCGTGGAAGTGTAAACCGTACATGTAATACAACAAAGAAAAACAGTTTGATATAATCTCCAATTTTGTATTTCTTTTCAAAAAAAATTACAAGTTTTAGTATGAGAGATTGTGATACAATTGTTTGCGAAAAGAAACAAAAAATACAAAAGATCAAAAGGAAAAAATCCTAAATCTAATCATCCGTTAGGTCGACGGGCATAGATGCATCAGCAGCGGTAGGAGGAGAGGAGCGAGCTGGAGGCGAGCGAATGGCGGGCTCGGGAGCTGGTGCAACGATGGGTGACCTGGTCGGCACCATGGCGGGCTGCGAATTGGGCGGGGTGCTTGATGGCTCATGTTCAGCTACAGGAGCCCCTTCAACCCAGGAGTCGAAGGTGGGTAGGCCTGCTGGGTCCTCCCCTTCCTCTAGGATGGAAGGAGGCCAAACAGGTACCCCTTCCTCGTTGAGATCCCATCTCAACCGCACCGTCGCATCAGCAAGGGGAGAAAGGCTATTACCCTGCTCGTCGAGGTCCTCCCCGTTGAAGAACGCCAACTCGCGTATTGGGAAATCCGGACGATGTTGCAGCACCTTCCCCACGGATCTCGTTGTAGATCTCCGTGGTCATGTTTGCAGACGCCACCACCACTGCGTCCTAGAATGCAGCCGAGCCCACGAACCATTCTACCCCTTGAGCTCGGGCGATGCTTACATAGCGCCCATGAGAAGTCTTCAGTTCGTTCAGGGCCTCTTCAGCTGCATTGAGGTTCCTGTCGGCCTCGGCAACTTGGTGACTTAAGGAGCTCAGCTCATTCTGAGCACGATCCTTTTCGGCCTCAGCCTTTTTGGCCCGTTCCTCAACCCAGGTGGCCTCTTCCTTTGTCGCTGGATTCCGCTTTCTCTTTTAGGGCGGGCTCACTCCAGTTCCTCCATGAGCTGATTATTCCTACTAGCGAGCTCGTCTGCTCGGCTCTCCGCTGCAGCAGCTCGATTGGCCATCTCCGAACCTTACAGACGATTGACATCATCCACAGGGCTGGCCTTTTCTGCGGCCAACCATTTACAGTTGGCGCTGAGCTCGTTATTTTGAGAGCGAGCCCCCTGCTTGCTCTCAAACAGCGCCACCGCATAGCTGAACGCTTGCCAAACAGTAACAAGTGTAAGTCTCTAGAATGGAATACTAAAACAGTTATCCAAGTGCAAGTAAATACTTACATCCATCAGCTTGACCATGGCGACCTGCCCGCCATGTTGCTGCACAAAAGTCCTTGCCCGCTGACGATCCATGGGAGGCACAAAGCTTTGCATGCCTTGCACCATGGTGGGCTGGCAGCCGGCTTCACGTAGTTGAAGCCTTCCAGATACGCGATCTTGGGCGCCGACACTGAGGCCGACGTAGATGCAGGCTCCGCTGTGGCTAGCGCCATGGCAGAAGGTGTGTTCGATGAGTGCACAGCCGCCGGTTGAGGCTCCTACGCGGGCTGAGTCCCCCCACTTGTTCTGCGTCGCATGAGGGGGACCTCATCTTCACTGTCCATCTCCTCGCGCGCAGCCGACGCACACTTGGGGCAGCAGTTTCAGCCCGTTGATCGGCGCGAGGCCTAGACGCCGAGCTCGATCCACGGTGTGACGAGCAGCGTGATTGTGGCGTTGGGGGTGGCCACTTGTCAAATCGCGTCTGCCTTTGTTGCGCACTGCCCGCCGCGCGCCTCGGGAACCCTGGGCTCACTAACGTTGGCGTTCAAGTATGCTACTCATTTCTCCTACACAAACAAATATATAAGACTAAGCTTGGCTAGAATTCAGGGTATATAATAAAAGTATACCTTTTGTGAACAGGTTTGCCACGTCGACAAACCCGAACACGGCGAGTTGCTCCGAGGTAACTAGGGCGTCTAGATCTATCAAATTTTCCCTCCTCGCATGTTCCAACAGTTGATTCTTGAGATTAGTGTCCCGTGGCAGCAATTGAGGGTAATTGACGTGTGCATTTGGCACACGCCACTCAGATAGCCGAGCAGCGAGGTCATTGCTTATTCTCTCTGTTCGCGTATCGCGAACAAAGATGAATTGCCTCTTCTACCTCGCCACTTTGTTCTTGACATTCTTGAACAACTGGCTCTTCTCTCTCCCGGAGAGGTAATATCACTTTGCGCCTCTAGAGTTGGGACACAACCGGCATTGGAACAGCGACCTGAACACTATCGCCTTCGCCGGCACCTCCAACCTCGCACACAACAGCATAAAGCCTATGATGAACCTTATACTGTTGGGCGTTAACTACGTCAGAGCCAACTCGTAGTTCGCTAGTAGGTCGAATATCAGCCTAGGCAGGGGAAACTGCAAGCTGGCCTCAAAATGATCCACGTACACTGGTATCTAGCTCGTCTGTGACACTGTGCATGCCATTTCATTCTACGCGTTAGTCCAGAGCAATATCGTCCTAGAGATGTGATACGCCTTCACCATCTCCTCCAGTTTCCTATACCCACTTATTGAGGGCGCATTGTCTGCTACTTCATGATGAAGCGCGACCTTGAATCTAAATCCAGTGGGCAGGTCCTTGGGCACCTTTCGTAGATTGCTCAGCCTGCCCGTGATTGTCCTGCTTTCCCACTCTCCAATCACAGGCAGATCTGAGACATTGCTAACCACATTCCCCGTCCCTTCCTCGCGGCTGGGTGTCTCCTCAGAGGACGAGCTGCTGGATGATGAACTATGGTGGTCGCCACCGTTGTCCCTAGTGCTGCTCTCAGGCGTCATCGTTTCCGGCAAGTCCTGTAATGCCGGCGGTACTATCATCGCGATAGGCTCTACAGATATAACCCCCCCTCTTCTTCCTCTCTACCTTGGTTACCTCGTAGCTCTCTCAGTTCGCTAAACAAGTCCATTTTTACCTTGGATTGTTGTGCACGTTGCTCTGTTCACACTCTGGTGTTACGTTCTTCAGGCTACAAACACATTGCTACAGAGAATTTCAGAAGTTCAAAAACGAGTAAAATGAAAAATGGCATAACCGTTCCCCTTTTCCATCCTTTGAAACAGTAGTGCCAGCGTCAATTGCCGTACGTGTGCCTCTGACGCGCCAGTTAGCGTCCCATATGTGGCAGGCATTTAACCCTCTCTTATATAACGTGCGCCGGCTTTAGCTGTCACGTCCCCTCAAATGTTGAGCCAGCATTTATGGCAGGGAAGGCAGAGAGATACGGGGAGATCAATCGTATCTCCTCAGAGATCTGATTGACTCAAAAAATCCCTAAGATTCAGATCGTAGCAAGTTGATATGTTCCCTGTCCCATTCATACTAGCTCGTCAAGACGACCACATTTATCAGATCGGTAGAAGAATGACAGCTTGTCCAAAATCACAGACCGTTAAAGGTTCGAGATCGCTCCACTCAGCTTCGGCCCCATGTCCGTTCAGCAATCCCAAATTGTTCTGTGGTTGAGGTCGTTTCATCCCAAATCGTCCTTATGTTTGAGGGACAACATTACTTGTTCACTTCAAAACCTTCGACAGTGTCCAGGATTCAGGTCGTCACACATCTGCTCGGTTAACCTAAACAAGCTTGCTGAAATAGTGAGTAACACTTTAAATGTGAGTGCATGATTATCCACCAAGCGGGCTTACCTTTTGTGAGTCACGTCAGCTTGCAGATATATCGAGCCCACGCTGGTAAGGTTACGGATATCAGCTCGCCTGTACACTTTCAGGCTCGCGAGCTTGCCTCATTTAGTGCCACCCTTCAGCTCGACCGTCAACGAGGTCGGCCGCGAGCTGTTAAGGCTGTCCATTATAGTCACCAGCTTGAGCGTTGGCCCACGGGCACATCCAACCCAGTTCGTCAACTGAACACCGGGGGGGGGGGGAGTAATGTTGGAATAGGCCTAACATCCGCCCAACATCCAAACAAGGCTGTGCATAATGGGCCTAGGCTGCCGCCCACTAGCCCAAGTTGAGGGAGTACCAGTGCAAGCATACCCATGTGACTAGTGCCACGTGGACCAATGAGATGCTTACATGTACAGATGCGTGTCAGCACCAGGGGGCTATAAATACCCCCCAACTACCTCCGATGAAGTTAATTAATCTCTACGCTTCTCTTTCTGTAATTATTTCTTGAGAGCATTTCTCTCTAGAATATCGAGTATTGCTGAGTTTTTCCCGAGGAAATATTCTCAGGATTTTCAAGTGTAAAAGCAGCTAAAGACTTCAACAGTGTTGGACTACAAAGCTGCCCAAACACTAATAAAATAATTAAAATAAAGCTAAAAAAAACTAAAATAATACTCCAATCCCACACCATTCTTTTTTGATTTTTTTTTTCTATTATTATTATTATTATCATAATCATCATCATCTCATCATCATCATCATCATAATAAGAAATGACTTTTTTTTCTCCAACATTTTTTTATGAGGTAAATCCAACATTTTAAAACATTAGTCTGAAATAAAAAATATAAAAACATTATT
>BPVZ01000022.1:712040-723211 GCA_020521535.1 Rubroshorea leprosula
AAAAAAAAAAAAAAATAACTCAGAAATTACAACAAAGCAAAATAAGGAATAAAATTCACTTATTATCAATTTTCTTCGAATTAGCCTTCGATCTAGCACCTTAATCCTGCACGAATAACAATCAAAATCAATGAGAATCGTTTAAAGATTGGTCAGAACAATGCAAACATGACTGGGTCGCTGCAGCGAGTTACTTGAGAGTTAGGGTTTTTGGAAGACAAGGAGACGTGAGCGAGCGAGCGAGAAAGATAAATGGACAAATAGGCAATTCAATTTGGTGT
Source organism: Rubroshorea leprosula (assembly GCA_020521535.1). NCBI lineage: Eukaryota > Viridiplantae > Streptophyta > Magnoliopsida > Malvales > Dipterocarpaceae > Rubroshorea > Rubroshorea leprosula. The sequence continues at coordinate 712,322 of BPVZ01000022.1, forward strand.
GGTGTGGATCCTGAAATAGGCAAAGGGGGAAAATAAATGGACAAAATGGAGTCTGCGCTTAGGCGGGATTTCAAATTTTTTTTGGCCACGTCAGTAATCCGTGTGCTTACATGCTATTCATGCAATTTAATAATTTAGAGGCTTCTGTATATTTTTTTTGTGTGAACAATATATGAGATAATATTTTTGTATAATTATATTTTATTTAGATAATTTATTTATTTATTTATTTAAAATTTATTATATTGAGTGTAATTATTAATTTAATAATACATAAAAATTGTATAAAAATTATTTATATCTCTATCTTTTATATCAATATCCTTTTATATATCCTTTTATGCTGCTTGTGTTCTCTGTTTTGTTATATGAAATTTTTTTTTGAACACTTAAATTTATGGAATAACATCTAATTTAATATCAGAATTTATTTTACAATTTCAAACGTCTTGCTACAATTCTCAGTGCTTATATTGTTGGAACGAATAAGGATCCAAGACAAGCACTTCCAAGGTTCAGGGATAAGGCTCTTTGGAAGCAGAAGTTAGTACTGCACTGCATTCCTTGGAGGTAATACAAAGAAATTACTCTGCTAAGTGCTAATTGTTAAATTGGTAACATTTATCAAGACTTCAGTCGTCCAAGCTAAGCTCAAGAACAATACAATTATAATCAATGGTTCCAATCACAGCCAAAATCCACATAGACATCCATATGAATCCAGCCCCAAGCATCACATAAGTGGGGTGGTTTAAATCTGTAAATTTGGAAGTAGGTTCCATTGCTTTGATCAAAACCTAGGTACAGAACTTAATTCTTGGACTAACCCAACAAGCATACAAGCCATTACCAATTGCAAAGGCAATGAAGCAAACCCCAACACCATCTGTGGTAGGTTTTTGGCAGCAAACCAGAAAAATTGCAGCCGACAAACACATAACAAAGGAGCTCCAAAGTATGAAATGAATCATGAAATGAGGCCATTGCCTCATTGCCTTTTGCCAGGCAAATGCAAGAGATATGCTCCAGAGCGATGCCGCTTCAACTTGTGGCAGCAAATATTTAAGTACCATTTTCTCCATCTGTTTTATTGATGTTGGTGCTTTAATTAGCCCTTGAATTCCCCTGAATATGAGAAAACATTCTAGCCCAACAGCCACAACCATAAGCAGCATGAACAAAAACAGAGATATTTTGATATCTAAATTTATATAATTTAATATCTAAATTATAGGTTTGAATCTATAATTTAATATCCAAGTTTATCAATGAAAAGTCTGCTTAATTAAACTCAACAGCAATAGAGCAATTATTAAACCTTGTTGGAGATGTCAAGGTTTTCTCTACCATAAAACCATACTTCAATCATCCAATAATTATTGAGAAAGTTTCCAAAGATTGAAAAAGTACAAAAGTAAAAGAAAATCAGAGATACCAATACACAGATATATTTCTAGCTGTATATTCTAAAAAATATTTATATTTTTACATAGTATTTTTGCCTCCTTATTTTAATTAAATACCTACTGAATTAAGCATAAATTATACTGAAATTCCCAGAAATCATCTCAGTAACAGATCTGAAAGATGAAACAAAAACTCTTCAAAAATCCACCAAAGCAAGCTTAATCTCCAAATTTGTAGATCATATTACCAACAAAAAAAAATAGAAATACCAGATCTAAATGAATTTCCAATGAAAAGCAATGTAAAACTTCTAATACTTCACAATAATCTCGTATCAAGGTAAAACTGTCCAAAAGAAAAGGCATCTACCAAACTAGAAAATCATTAGTCTTTAAACTGTCAAGCAAGGGGAGACACAAACATGCCTTTCAATCCCTTTGCCCATCATTTTCTTCATTATTTTCATTTTGGTGAGACAAAAGGTGATGGCTTGATTGTGAAGAGGAACGATTATTTGGGGAAAAACCTTGCCCACTATTAGCATCCGGAACCTACAATTCAATAGAAAGTAATTAAGTGATAATTAAAATTTTAAAAATTCAATCAAAAGAAGTAAAAAAGAAAAATAGATTTTAAAGATTAAACTTAAAAAATAGTGAAACCCGAATGAAGAGGTATAAGTAAGTATGAGATACCTCTTGACGGGCTGCACGTGCCTATTGAAAAATATAATTCAATAAGTATAGATTTGAAATGAAAATTGAAAAGAACAAAAACATAAACTCACAAAAAACTAAATAGAAGAGATGAGAAACTAAGAAAAGAAGACTGAACAGGTAAATAAAAGAAGAAAACATAAGCTAACTTTATTAAAATGGTAATGATAACATAAAATCTCAAGATAGAATTCTATGTTTCCAAATATAATTACCATGGCATAACAGAACAGGTACTAGAAAGCTCCACTAATTCCCAATCAATTATAAAGTAGGTGATAAGATAAAACAAGGCCAAAGCATAAACGCATAATGTAGATTTTGAAAAACCATAGATATGCCTTAATACTATTAAGTAAAAAAAATATAAAGATGAAAGGTATTTATCTCAACGGGGAATAGGCTAGCATAAGGAAGATTAATTTAGCACACCAAAGTACATAAGTAACTAAGTAGGACTTACAATAGAAGAACATGTCATAATTTTGTAATAGCATCACGAAGACAGAAAAGGCATGTGAAAGAGATTTAAAACTTTTCAGAAAACCTAGGTGCAAAAACAATTGAAGTGCTTTTGCCTGTGTTACCAACTTCACTTCTGGAAAACGAAAATGGAGACACAGTTAGTACAACTCTGTCTTAAAGATAGAACTCCCTGCATATGGCTTGCAAGAAAGTGGAACATATAGGGACCCTACTTGCCACTGGAGTTTACTATTGTTTAATATTATCCGCCTCAACTCTGATTTATAGCATCCCATTTTTTGAATTTAGACTCTCACCAAGATAAGTCTAGTCTATTCGTTTTGTCCACATGCATCCACCCATGAATTTTCACAAATGAAGCTAACCAAATACAAGATTGCATTCTTTTACTGTTCAAGTCAAAACTCATCTCCCTATTTCTTAAGAAAGATGGGAACTAGAACCAGAAAAGAATTATAAATTTGACATAGATAACTTACAGTCCTTTTAGTTGCAGAGATAACCACATAAAAGTTGGGACCTTCCCTAAGCAGCAAACCCTCCCTTTCTTGTTAGATCCCTTCACCTTAAAGAATATATTATCTCGCCAAGATGTAGTCTCCTCCAATGCACTTGCAAAAGAAGTAGACTCATTCATGCAGTTTTTAAGTTGTTCCTATGACATTTAACACAAAAATGATTATTATTTTTTATATGATGAAGAAAGGTATACGTCATAAAAAATGCAAATTTTATTTCTTACCTTTTATAATACAATTTCCCTTCTCATGTCTTAGCTAAACTAAAATGGACCAATCAGATGGGCTATAATGGCATTCACACATACATCTAGAGTTAGAAGGATGCTGTTATGTGCTTTTAAAGCTTCCTATAATATTAGAAGTGGCAGTAAGAATACAAGAAAGCTATACAAATAGCAGAAGATTTCTGATTAACCATAGATCTTGCCTTGTGCATACGGACAACTTGCAGTGTGTCTTCCAAGATCTTTTCATGGTATTCCAACTCGCATGATGATTTGATGCAGCCAAGACTTTTTACAAAGTACCTTCAAAAGGATATTTACATTAGGACAAGTTTAAGATTGTAATATCAGGAAAACTTATTATTTTGATATGGAAGTATATATAAGTCCATACTATAGTTCCCTCTCCACATCTTGCAACTGGGAATTGCAAATAAGGATTTGGTTTTGAACATCCTACATTGAAGAAAGCAATCAATTTCTACTCTATGATTATTAAAAATAATTAATAGAAAATTAAGATAATATTAACATCAGCTTTATATACTTCCATTTCAGAATCAACACTCACAATTCCAATGGTTCTACCACCCAGGATCAACAAAGGAAAGCAAAATTACAAGGCCAAATCAATCACCTAACCAAAACTCACAATAATTTAACAAAATACTCTAGTGAGACAGCAAAACATACCCTAAGGAAGTTGTGTTATGATGGTAGACACTAACTTCCAGGTTCAGCTGAGAAATGATCTGCCTTAACTACGAGTAATCACATACATTTGTCACATTAAGACAACAATGACATGCAATCAATGACTAGCAACATGATTGTTTAGATTAAGAAGAAATGTTTACCTCTTGATTTGGTAGGCTTTCCAATTGGATGACAGGTGGACAAATTAAAAGTTGGTATATGGAAAAACACAGAGAGAATTGTATCAGTGTAAAAATTCCAAGATTTCTCCATACTTTTTGATCTCTCATAAAATTCTCTTTTACAATTTCATTTCATATGTAGCTCATTCTTAACACCACAGATATGTAACAAAAAAACACCCCATGGATCATGACATTGTCCTACCATTCCAATTTTCAATTTCATTTAAAAAATCATATATATTGCTAAATTTCCAATTAACATAATCCATTTTATCAAAATTCACATACCATTAGTGCTTCTTTGCAGGGATTTGGATAAAATGTGACAGAACCTCTTCTACCCTAGAAAACACACAATACCAAATGGGCCTATTAGCAACAACAATCAATTGAAGGCATGAAATTCAACAAAATTATTCACCAGTGCATCAAAATCTAAACAAATTAAGTTAAACCTTTTCTTTCCCTCAAAAAGAGTGAGATTTCTGGCCGAGGAACAAATGATTAGAGCAACCTCCACATCACATAGAGTTGAAAGTTGAAAGGCTTTCTTGACAAGGCCACTTCTCCTTTTGGCAAAGGTTATGTGTTTGTATGCTTTGTTCTCAATTTTCTTCAACTGCAACATGACCCTAACCATTTTCTTCTCTTTTCTGCCTTAGTATAACCTTGGGTTTTAACCCTTCATAGAACTCAATCACTCTTTAGAAAATAAGGCACTTTTATAAAATGCGAATAAAAAACCAAGCCAAAACATATTTCTTATTTGTTTTTTTAAGTCAGAAAGTACTATGAATTTTGTCATCTAAATAATGTAAAGGGTTATGAATTCTCTAATTTTTAGTTTTTGATAAAAGAGAGGATGAGAGAAAATTTCAATTAAAATAACAGAAGGTGTTGATAAAATAAACCATATTCATAAAAAGAGGGGGAAAAAATCAGTGCATATAATTCAAGCATAACCAAACAACTTAAGTCAGCCACCATATGATTTCAACATAGTTTCTATTACAGCAAACCAAGCACACCTTTTTTCTAAATCATGAGATGAGATGAACCCCAAGAATAATTACAGTAAACACTAATTAAAACCTAGAATAGGAATCTATTTTTGAGACCTTTTATAAAATTCTTACTCCATAGAAGAGATATAAAAGCAAATGTACTTATTATGAATTTAAAAGTTTCCATAAAATTTATGCAGAAGAAATCCATATATAGTAAGCAGATTAACCATTTCATTTCTCTACAGATATACAAAAAAAAAAAAAAAAATTGCATTGGAAAACTACCAGTCTATCACCTGTTGAATTTTTGGAGCAAAATTTTCAACCTAGAAACAGATGAATGGAGATCAAAGAAAAATGGAGCAAATCCACGAAAATAGATGAAGAAATACAAGAAATAAGAGAAACCTCGTTTAGGGCGAGTGAAATTCGAGCTATTTTGGGTGAGAAATTGGAAGGCAGCAAGGAGGATGACAGAAAGAAAAAGAAGAATCAAAGGAGTATTGACTAACCTTCTTCTTCTCTCAATAATGCCACTGCCTCTTTGCCACCAGATCCTCAATAGAAGCCTCCTTTTCACTTAGCCAAGTAGCACGCCACTGCCTCTCCTCCGCTGGAAACCTTCTAACATCAAATCAAATCAAAATTATAAGAGAACCCAAAGCTTGGCATAAAATTAGAGATACATTTACAAATCTCAAAAACCCTATAGTTGTACTCGATTTTGATATAGGAAAAAAGTGGATGAGAAAATCAGGTTAGAGAGTGTAATTTGGGGGAATTGGAAGGCAGCAAGAGGATGAAATCAAACCAAATACTTGTCTCTTGAATGAAATCAACCCATGAATAGGTGATTTCATATCTTACAAATATTCTTTCGAGTTACTCTATCTGCTTCGGGAATGTAGAAGAATCAGTGATTTCAGGCAGAGAGTTTTTTGGAAGATTTAATAGTGAAGTTATGACGGTCACGGCGATGCGATCGGAACTTGAAACCAGAATGAAACCAAACAATCGAAAAACAACAATGAAACCAGTAATAGCAAAGATGAGCATGCACAACCTAATGGAATCTTATAGAAACAGAGAGAGAGAGACGACGGTACCATGGATGACGAACAGGAGAGAGCAAGCGGGCCTGCGATCGGCTGCGAGCAATCCTCAGTCATTGATGGATTAGAGTGGAGGAAACGAATTTTGCAGCTGGGTTCGAATGGGTTTTGAGTTTTAGCAAAATCAATTACAAATTTTGTAGATTTGCTGGGAAGGAAGGTCAGAAATTGGGGAGGGAAGCTTGGAAATACGGGAGGGAAATTGGGGGTGCGCAGTGGGAAGGGAAAGTAAGGCAGGCTGAAATTAGAAAGAAAAAATTAAGTGTTAAAGAAATAGGGAGCTATACCGACAGAACATTAATCTATTTGTATAGATATATTTATACAGACATATAATAATTGCCGTTGGTATAGATATATTGTATACAGACGGATAATCACTAAACCGTGTGTATAAACCAAATCTATATAAATGGATGTATTTTTCCGTTGGTATAGACCTATGTATACTAACGACTGAAGTTTTCCGTTGGTATATATAATTTATACTGACGGATTTTTTATCCGTTGGTATAGAGTTCCGTTGGTATAAGGCATTTTGCTTGTAGTGTCATCAGCATAATCAAAATAAGAAATGACTTTTTTTTCCTGTAAATCTAACATTTTAAAACATTAGTCTGAAATAAAAAAATATAAAAACATTATTAAGTAATCTTCATGATTTCCTTATTAAGGATAATTTTTTCTCTTTTAAATCAAAATGATATTTTAAATATGAGAGATGTGGAAAAAGGCATCCCGATTCAAACTTGTCATTCTTGTCACTAATCATTCTATTGGCATTTGATAGTATAAAATGCTTCTATAATCTATATATCTTTGTGTCAAATGGTAAAACCCATACTTTTTTTTCCCACGCCTTTCCGACAGGCTTAAAAGTTAAAACAACTTTCCTTGGGATATCCAGAAAATAATAATAATAATAATGATAATAATAACAACAACAACAACAACGTGTAATTTTTATTAATTAAATAAATAAAATAAAGTGATAGGCCAAGGGAAGCAAACAAAAGCGACAATGGACACCGAAATCTAGCCTAACACCACCAATATCCCCACTCACACCCACAAGTATCTTCAGGGGATTGAGGGAGTTTAGTTCTAGTTTCGGCAAAATTCTATTTATTGGGTTTGAAATTCCCCCCTCCTCTTTCTTAAGGTTAGGACATAAGTTAAACTCTTGCTAAATGATTCTCAATTCATGTTACGATGTGGGAAATACAAAGATACTCAAGCTGACAGTAGCCTTATCCTCTCCTCCCCAACTATTACATCAATACAAGCTGGTACCTCCTCTATCCAAACCTCCCCATCCCCACGCGTACGCCATGGCATGCGGCATGCCCCGCTAGCTAGTTCATGAACAGCTCTTCTGGGTTTTCCTCCCCTACGAACGTGCTGCAGCCTACACTAATTAAACCCACTTAATAAGTTCTTACACCCCTATTACTGTGTGTTCAGGGGATCAACATATCGTCTGAATCAAGTTTACGTTTTTTTTTTTTCATTTTATTGATTAAATTCAATTTTTAAGAGGCTAAATAAAATTCTTAATGACTACCAAACCAAAGTTACGCAATCTATTAAGATTAGCCTAAATAGTAAAGTAAGTTATGAATTATTCTCAAAACACAGGTTTAAAACGTTTTAATGCGCAAATTGTCAATTAAGAATCCATGAAGATTTATAATTTTTATGAAGTTCAGTTAGGGCCAGCCATAACAGGATTATGATTGCAACTTTGCAACGGGACTGCACACTACACACAGTACTTTTTCCTATTTTTTTAGTGGTAAATTTTTTTATAGGACAAACACGGTAGTGGGGTTTCCTCCTGTTCCCGAAGGGCCATCATGCCAGCTGCTGTCTCCTTTCTCTCCTTTCTCTCCTTTCTCTCCTTTCTTACTCACAGGCCGTCATTTGTATTGCAATTTGCACCTGTCTATCTCCTGTAGCTGTAACCTGTAAGTCTCTTTCATCTCTCTGTTTCTGGGGCAAATTAGCAAATTTGGCACAAAACAGAGCAATTGCTAGTGAGAGGAGCAGAGAAGCAGCAACTAAAACAATGTCTGAGTATTCTTTCTTGAATGATCAGCTGTCGAAACGTACCTCTATCTTCGGTTTGCGGTTGTGGGTAGTTCTTGGAATTTGTGTTGGAGCTGCCATAGTTCTAGTTCTCTTCCTCATCTCCCTCTGGTTCACTTCTAAACGCAACAAAGACAAGGAGAGTAACACCCTTAAGTCTTCTCAGAACCTCACCATCCCCAACGTTTCCAAAGAAATCCAGGAGATTCGGATCGACCAGTCTCGACTTGCAAACACGGAATTGAAGCCTCACCAAGCTCCAAACCCTGAGCTGCTGCGGGAATCAGAGCCAATTTCTGTTCTTCAACAGGAAGAAGAGAACCCTGTTGCTGGGGGCAACAGAATTCACATTGAGATAGGGAAGGATCACCGAATTTCTTATCCGGAAAAGTCTGCTGGCTCGGGACATGGGTCTGGAGAGGCGCGGTCTGGTGAACAGGGGGCGGGGAAGGCGGTTCCGGAAGTTTCGCATTTGGGTTGGGGCCATTGGTACACTCTGAGAGAGCTAGAAGAGGCAACTAATGGGTTTGCCGACGAGAATGTGATTGGTGAAGGTGGGTATGGGATTGTTTACAGTGGCGTTTTGGAGGATAACACTAAGGTTGCCGTCAAGAATTTGCTTAATAACCGGTATAATTCTATCTATTTGCATATTTGAGGTTATCATTTCGTTTTTTTATGTATTTGCCTGAGAATTTCACTGCCATATGTTGGGTTCAGATTATATATACTTGAGATCCAACCTGAGGCTAGTTTTTGGGTTCGAGATGGCCTATTCCGCCGGCCCGGTCTCCTATCCCTTGGTTCCAGGAGTTCTAAATTTTTTATCTTTGTAGCACTATATAGCTTGTATTTAAGCTTGCAAGGAGTTTGTCTTGGCCGGATTTTGATGGGTTGTTGTGATGCTTTAGGGGACAAGCTGAGAAGGAGTTTAAGGTTGAGGTTGAGGCCATCGGACGTGTACGGCACAAAAATTTGGTGAGGCTACTTGGTTATTGCGCTGAAGGAGCTCATAGGTACTTGTTTTGAATCTCTGTTGGTGACATTACTCGCAATGCTTGTTGCAAAATCTTTGGGTCTTCACCTTGCATTCTTTAGCTTATATGCCTTTTTGGTTGTTATAGGATGCTTGTTTACGAGTTTGTTGACAATGGAAATTTAGAGCAGTGGCTTCATGGGGATGTCGGGCCTTGCAGCCCTCTTACATGGGAAATCCGAATGAATATAATTCTTGGAACTGCAAAAGGGTATGCCTTATAGCCGAGTCCACTACCAACTATAACTTATGTTTCTTTTCTGCACCCCTCACCCCCTTTTCTCGTCAGTCCCCACATATCTTGTTATTGTTGCTATTGATTGCGACTCCCAGAACTTGATTTAGGTTGACATACCTTCATGAGGGGCTTGAGCCTAAGGTCGTCCACCGTGATATTAAGTCAAGCAACATTTTGCTTGATAAACAGTGGAATTCTAAAGTATCTGACTTTGGCCTAGCAAAGCTTTTGGGGTCAGAGAGGAGCTATGTGACAACTCGTGTAATGGGAACATTTGGGTTAGTCGAACTTCTTTATCTGGATATGATTTTAGTCATATGTTTGTGTAATCTGTTTTTACTGTTGGATTCTTTTTTCTAGATACGTGGCTCCAGAATATGCTAGCACTGGCATGTTGAATGAAAGAAGTGATGTTTACAGCTTTGGCATTCTTCTGATGGAAATAATTTCTGGGAGAAACCCTGTTGATTACAGCCGCCCTGCAGGAGAGGTTTGTTCTCATCAAATAATATCACATAATGACATATGTCTACAGATCAGTTCAATATGGCTGTCCTAGGCTCTTCCTTTTCTCTCAATTTACCCCTGGTGATCACAACTTTCAGGTGAACCTAGTTGAGTGGCTTAAAACAATGGTTACCAACCGGAATGCAGAGGGAGTTTTGGATCCTAGATTGCCAGAGAAGCCTTCTATAAGGGCACTGAAACGTGCTCTTTTAGTTGCTTTACGCTGTGTGGATCCAAATGCTCAAAAGAGACCTAAGATGGGACATGTAATACATATGCTTGAAGCTGAAGAGTTTCCCTTCCGAGATGTAAGTTCTCATTTATGTATGCACCTTACATTAACAGCTTTGTTGCTTCTGTTCTGGTATTACTCTTTTGGAATCATTATGTTGACATGCTTATAATTGTTAGAAGTTCATGTGGGAACACATGCATTTCCAAACAAACTTGCTCTGCTGATTTTTTGGTTCTTGATATGATGATTGGTTGCAGTAATCAACTTAACAATGATTGGGGTAGCAAAAATGTGCTCTCCCCATATTTTTTCACTCCAAATTCTGTGGTCTTGAAGATAAAAAATAAAGTACACTAGCACAGGCAATCCTTCACTCACACTAGGGCCCTCTTAAGAAAATAACATTTTTATGCTGGAGTAGAATGTTCTGCT
>BPVZ01000022.1:763308-779846 GCA_020521535.1 Rubroshorea leprosula
ATTTTTCATATATTCTTTAATTTTGTTGTAAATGATATAATTTTTACTAAACTAAAAAAAGATTTGTCTTATAAGTATAGTTAACCTGGTGTAGAAACACTAGGCTACTAAAAAAAATAATAGTACACAAACCAAAACCCTAAACCGCAATGTAGAATTTCAAGGACAGACAGCTTAAAACACAGAGCGAATACGGATAAAAAAGAAAACCCATATTTTTATAAAACTAATCTTCATCTTGATCTAAATTGCTAAAGTGAAAGGAATCAAAATCTGTATTGCATACGGACAAGTTACAAGGTTCTTTCTTCTGTCTCTTCTTGCACTCTTTTTTGTCTGATTTGCTGTCCTCCTCTTGAAACATAGATTAACTTTTTATGTTTAAGCTCAAAATACAGAGACCATTGTGGATTTCCGAATTATTTATGTAGAATTCAGATATGGAAATGGGATTGGGGGAATTTGGTCAAAGAAAGGGGGTGATGAAGGAACTAGACATGTGCAGAGGGCAGGAGGGTGTAATGGATTTATGTGAGAAAAATAACAAGGGGTCACGAGGGGGAGATTAGAACCCACGAGAAAATGGAGCTTTGATATAAATGGAACGGACAAGATTGTCATTTGTCTTGGTACTGCACTTATGTGCACACAGGTGTTGTCTTCTGTTTTCTTTTTCTTTTGTTTTAATTTGTGATGGTGAACTCTATCAAGCGACTTAATGGTCGTGCACCTCATTAAGGTTGGTGGGTTGTTCACTCGATTTGAAAATTGAATTCTCAGTTACTAACATTTAATACTACTAACTTACTAATCATTACCTTTATTAAAAAAAAAAAATTTTGTGATGGAAATCTATACATGTCCTTCCAGAGCTGTTCCTTTGGTTCTCTCAGTTTCTTAAACTACACTAGATATTGTTTTTGTCTGAATTTTTTTATTAATATGATTTCGTGTGTAAATTTTTAAGATCGACTTTTCATAGACAAGTACACGAGGAATTAATTTTTTTTTTTAAATGTATTGCACTTTTTTTTTTTAAGAGATATTGTTTTTGGTACGATTTTTTTAGATTGGTCTCGGTACTAGTTTTTCTTTGGACTAGAAAACCACATATTAAAATAATATCTTAATGTGAGAGGTAAAGATTTCCACAAGATTCATTTTCCTATTGACTAGAATTTTTATACGTAGTATATACTGTGCTCAAGATTACATTTATATAGGGTAAAAAATGGAACGAAGAAAATTAATTAAGAAAGTTTTCTCTCTTTCTTTTATCTGATTGATTAGATAGAAAGTACTCTGTCTGTGAAAGTATAGTAGAACTGGAATAGCTAGTTATGTTTCCACGCAAAAGTTTCTATTTATATTCCTCCATAAAAGAAGTTAAAAAGCATGGAGCTTCTTCAATCCTCCATGACTAATTAATTTCTTTAGAATGGGTCCAAATTAAAAAGTGTTTTCCTTATCAAAATTTTAGACTCATGCATGGCCTATGGTTTCCTTATCACTAAAAGAAAGCAAAGTTTAACTCACTTTAGAGTTACATTAAAAGCAGAGAAACACCAAGAATATGATCTTTCCTCCTTCTTTTGATCTCTCCTTTATATATTTTTTTTCCTTTCCCTTTTGTTCTTTGTTAAAGCTAGCTAGACATGAAGAAAAATCAACTTCTACGTGAAAAGGATATCCTACTATGAACGTGTGGGAAACTTTGTTATGTACAGTACAGAAGACAAATAGATATAGTATATTCTACAGAGAATGTAAAGATATCTAAAGACATTCCTGCAAAAATTTGATGTGATATTGGGACTTTTGAATCCCACTAGTCTTATGCCTTTAATCAGTGCCATGATGAGAACATGGCTGATCCTTTCATGGGCCCAGATTAAGTTTCTAGCACATAAACTATATATATCTTCCTAGTAACAGAAATACTTGATATATATACATATATATTGAATCAATTTACACATATTATCAAATTAAATTTTTTTTTTTCTAATTCAATAACTAGAGATTCATAAGAAATTATTTCGATGTGAACTCATTAAAAATTGAAACCATATTCAATAAAGTGAAAGCGGACTCATGGGGTTAAAGAAAAACATAAACATATGTCTAAGTGTAAAGACCTAAACATGATTAAACAGAAAAGCACCGAAAATGTCAAAAAGAGACACACTAGAAGGAAATGGTGGGTTTTTGCAATGTTGGGATGGAAGAGGGGAACATAAAGGCTGTTGGATCACATGCACATCACATTCTTTTTCTCTCTTCTTTTTATACTGTGGCTGATGAACGTTTAAAGAAAAGTTGATTATTGAAAACAAAAAACAAAAAACCACCAATTTTTTTTTTAAAAAAAAAGGTCCCACGATTCAAGGCTGCCGCTGTTCTCTTCTTCCTCAATCCAAGGGATTCCCTGGCGATGATCGGGTCCCTCCATCATCCTCTCACCATCATTTCATGCATATATTTGAAGTCCCACACCTCCCTAGCTCTATCACTTCTGTGCTTCTTACCAAGCGTAAAAGTGGCATATTTTTCTGTTCATAGTCAATAATTCAAGACATAATATCGGCAACCTAGCTAAAGGGGTAGAGGCATCGAAATTTGCATAAATTTATATGATAAATAATCGCTTGGTAATCGATTCCGGGAAATGCAGATTATATCCTCGGAATGATTTGGAGTGTTGGGCTGATTCGGGCTGTCCAGTATCCTTAGATTTTCTTCTTCGTTTTTTTTTTTTTTTCGCCTTTTTTCTTTTATATATAATTTCCATAATCATGAAAATATTATTGCCAACTAATTATCCACTATGGTGGTCAATCATGTCTACCAAAAAGCTTGCAAGCCACCTGTTGTGTTGATCATTCCACGAAACTGACCTTCCCATCAATGAAAACGATGTGCCTCCAGTGCCCACTCTTCTCTCTCAACAGGCCAATCATGATCCGATTGTGGTGAAACATAAACTGAAACTAGTTTTTAAAAGAGTTATTGGTCCTAACTTGAGCTTCTGCAATAAGAAATTTTATACAGTTGAACTCAGGTTTAGAAAAGTCAAAAACACTTAAGTTGATCTGTTTGGCAGTAGAAAATTACTTGATTTGGAAATGTGGAAACTCAATCCAAAACAGGCGTTATCCATACTCTAAGGAATGGCAGGAATTATCGCTACTGGGAGATTTAAATGTTTAATGAGGAAAATAATGTTTTGATTGAGTTATACACAAGTGGAGTGTAACATAAGGATTGTAATGGGTTTGGATACCTTTTGTACCCGTGAAATAGAATATTTTGCAGATAAAAAAAAAAAAAAATCGTTCTAAGAAGCACAAAAAAGTACTATAAGGAAATGCCTAATGGTATACAATGAAACTGAGTGGATTTAAGGTGGGATTAATTTCTTCAGGACCACTGGTGCCAAAATGATTCCAAAAGGCAAGAAGAGAACAGGGCTTCTCTTTCCTTTGTTTTATATACAGAGAACGTGAAGCTGTTCTGTTACCACATAAACGTACAAAGTATATACAGACAATATTCTTGAGGTATAGAAATAAGAAAGTCACCGTTTGGATTACTTATTTGATTTTTCTGTAATTATCTCTCAAATTTTGGCAATATTTACTCTAGATTTTGCCTTGGAACCTAAGTTTTCCGGTTTCAATATGGATGGGGAACTGCTGAAAGACTCATGCACATGTTATCGAAACTGGAAGATTATAAAATAAGAATTAAAAAAATGAGTTCAGAGAAACCGAGGTAAGACAACACACAAAGCTATGCAAATACAAATATTCCTGCCAAAAACTGGGGACCCGAGAAGGGCAGAGGGGCTGTGGGCATCACAAGGTGCATTGCTCAGTTTAAAAAAATGGCAAATAACATTTGACAGTGCAAGAGATCACTTTGGAATCCCAAAAAAAAAAAAAAAGAAAAAGAAAAAGAAAAATTAGTCACGAAATGGTACAACAAAAAAGAAGGCAGTAAAAGAGAAAACAAAGTGGAGGGTAAGCCATTATACCCCACAAAGAGCAAAAAAGAAAGTAGAAAAAACAGCTTTATAGGGAATAAGGAGAAGGGTTGGATGATTGAAGTAATTAAAGTCAGTAAGTCATCGATCCGTCTTTTAATTTTGGTGGTATGTATTTTCATCAAAGATAAAAGGAATGGTAGTATATGAAAAGGCAAAGAAAGTAGGGGGATTGGTGAAAGGACTGGAATCAGCTAGGGTTTTGAGGTTGGAGGTGGAAGTGGAAGTGGAGGTGGAAAATAGAAACAATAATAATAACAATGATAATGGATAGCAGATAGTTATAATGATGGAGGAAGCATATTCACTTTCCTCTTTGTCATCACTTTCTAAGGCATGATTAGAAAAAAGTTGATCGATCAATCTTCTACCCCCTCCTTAAAGAAAGAAAAGTATTCTCTTCCTATCCACTTTTCTCCTTTTCTATACCAAATAATAGACTCTTCCTTCCCAAGACTTCTACAGGCACTACTAGTGAGTGAGAATATTAATTAGAGAAGAGAAAGTTTTGGGCTATGGCTTATTCATTATTGTAATGTAGATGTTTGTACATTAGGATACAGTTTCTTCTCACCTCGGCTCAGCCCTTCTTTTTTCTTTTCTTTTCTTTTTGTTTTTTTGGCCTTCTTTTCTCAGCTTCATATGCTGTTCTCCAAGAGGGAGAGAAAAAACATGTGTGGTTTTTTATGACTGAAATTCACTAGAGAAGCCCCACAACACAACATAATGGTTGTGGTCTAGAAGGTCCGGTCCACCAGAGTTGATTTTGCTCTACAAGGTCCGGCCCGATACAAGAATGGTTTTGCTTTACAAGGTCAAGATTAGGCTCACCAGTGTTGGCTTTACCCTCGAGCCCAAGCAAATTTAGCTAATCAATCCAAGGCAATCATGGAGTATATACCTAGCCCAAATGCAGCTTCTAAAACAGCTTTTCTACTGACCCTCAGAAGCACCAGTGATTTTATCTACAGACTACTAATTTCGGTTTTTAGAGAATAAGAAGCAGCTATTGATACAAATTTCACTCCCCCCGCCCTTGTTTTGGCCAAAACTAAAACTTTTAACTTTAAATGGAAGCTTTTACTGTTTTACTTCTAATTTTAATCAATTTTATTAATTTTAAAATTTTATTTATAATTATTTAATAAATAAATTTAGGATTGAGCACATACATACTCGTCGAAAAGCTACATCTAGAAATTAAACCAAATGGGCTCTAGCATAGCTTTTAGAACAATAGAGTTTTTTCCTTATCTAGATACTTCTCTGCCTGATTCCAAAGTTTGAACTCAAAATTTCTAAATAGCAAGCAATAAGTGTTTATCATGTGTCGCATACTCCTAAACTCTACACCACATGAATACAATTTTTCTATTTTTGGGCCTGGGGGAGATCTAGAAATGAAGTAGTTAAACAAGACACGTTACTTGGAGAAATGGTGGCATTGTAGTTGAGTCGTGCAAGCGAAGCCGAGACCATAAACTCTACACAGGCCGTGCTGTCATGTGATTCACGTCCTCAAATTGTTTACTTAAAAACTGGAAGTAGAAGGCATTCTCTGGAAGCAAAGGAATTTCCTAACTACTTGATTACTACAAAGGAAAACCGTCCTAATAATTACCACTCATACAACAAGCTTATGTAACTGATAAGCAGAATCCTTATCATGCAAGATATACTGAAAATTTGTTTCAAATACAGAAAGCACAATCAACAATTGGCAACAATCAAAATCACAAGAACGATGCATATAACTTTTGCATAACAACAACAGAGATATTACATACATATAGCATTACATATAGACCTCCATGCCAATAAACTTAGACGACTGACATACGGGACAAAAGCTAAGCTTAGTTTCACAATCTTTACACAGGCAAAGATGCCTACAGGGTAACAAAAGCATGCACACTTCATTTACTCTACATACCTTACAAGTCATCAACTGTTTCACATCGTTATTCTCCTTGCATAGCAGGTGGAAGTCAATGGCATGGCCGTTGCAGCATGAAGCAGTATCGTCCACCTCACTATCACCACATCCTTCTTTACTGTCTCTACTTTGAGCATAAACTTGCTGAAGATTGAACTTGAGGGCAGTTATCATGCTCTCATTGTATCTAGCCCGACGTTGCCAAGCACCTGCCTCCATGGTCAACTGCTCCATCCGTTCTTCAAGTTCCATATTTTTCTTGTTGATGCTCTCCACTTCTGCTTCTTTTTCATGGAGTTTCTGAAGAACTCTCTCTTCAACAAATGAGATGGTTTGAAGTTGGTTTGCCTGAACCTTCTCCAAGACAGCTCGCCGCAATCGGTCTCCCTTTTCAAGAGAATAACAAATTAAGTCTTTGTAACAGGCTAACAGTCAAATTGCAACACTGGTTTGAGTGGTTTCTGACTAAAAAATATTTATATTGTGCAATTAGGTATAAAGGTTGATGCTCAATCAACAACGCAAATGGTCTACATTACAAGACCAACAAAGAAGTGCAGAAGAATAATTCTTTTAAACAAAAGTTTGATCTTTTAAGTTAAAATTCATGGGCAAAGATAAAGAACATGCATAAATCTGACGGGGCATGCAAATGCTTGATTTGCTTCTGCTCACACTTTTTTGAACCAATATATGGCAAGTGTAATGCTCACAAACTGAATATGACAGAGTACTACTACATGGCA
The DNA here is from genome assembly GCA_020521535.1 of Rubroshorea leprosula. Lineage (NCBI taxonomy): Eukaryota > Viridiplantae > Streptophyta > Magnoliopsida > Malvales > Dipterocarpaceae > Rubroshorea > Rubroshorea leprosula. The sequence continues at coordinate 770,036 of BPVZ01000022.1, forward strand.
AATTAAAAGTAGAGAAACAATCCACCCTGCTATGGATCCAAGCTAACAGAATCATGGATCCAATCAAATAACTACCAGATACATACCCTAGACAAATGTCAACAGCAAAACATTGGCTTGGAAATACCATATAATGCACATGCATTCATTACCAATTATCAAGAATGGATCAGGTAGATAATGTTAACATAATAGACCATAACAATCAAGATACAGATGACAATTCTTCACAAAAACAAGCTAATAAGAAACCAACTTTACTATTGTCTAATCACTTCAATTGAATTACAAGCAATATGCTAAATTTTGCAATTAAATAAAAAGACACACCTGAACTTTGAGGAATCTGTCAACCTCTGCATCCTGTCGCTGCAACTCACAATCAATGTCATCGCCAAGGAATGACATTAAAGCAGAATCACCAGAAGAAGCAATCCGATTGTTGTCTAGTGATAAACCTAATCCAGTTGACACCGACTGTGCTTGAAGAAAATCAACAGACGATAGCTGTGAATTGTTCTCCAAAAAATCTTGTTCCTTTAACCTCTTCCTCTTGGGTTCAAGCCCATTATTCCATTGTAAATCAGCACCCCCATCATCACTGCCATCCGCCATGGGGGCCGGACCAGGTGCAAACCCAACAACATGAACTAGAGAAATAACAACAAATCCAACGCACCCAATTGAACAAATTGATCAAGGTGAAATTTTTAGTCTAAAATCATGCAAGACTCCACTACGTAAAGCTTTCCTCTTTTCTTCAGAAAACCCAAAGCATGCAATTGTATCACGACATGGTCTCAATTCAGTAATTCTCACCTTCTATTGATATAATTTCTCATAAATTAAACTAAACATAAAGAGGTTATTAAGAAAGGAAAAGGGGTAAGAGAAATTACAAGAAGGGACGTATGGAGGATGCTGGGACTGATCCTGAACATTAGCCGTGTTGTAGTAACCAACCGGCTGCGAAACCTGACCGTCGATTGCGTATGGATTTCTGAAACAGAAGAGGAAAGATATATTACCAAACTGAGCTGAAGAATGAAGATTCATTAGGGTTTTTGAAGAAAAGAGAGAATCAAGACTTTGTTTGAACAAAATTACCTGAAATTCTTGGACTGCTGCGGCTGCTGCTGAGGGGTTTGGTAGTGTTGTTGAAGAAAATGATGTTGAGGAAGAGCCATGCTCAGGCCCGGCGAGAAGAATCTGGAGAGAGAAGGAAAGTTGAGTTTTCAGAGAAGAATAGAAATGGGGAAGAGACAGCCGATGAGGGAATATTCCTTTTATTTACAATTTGGCCCCGTTGTTTCTCCGTAATTTGTGAAATGGCCCGGTAATTTCTTGAAAAATGTCCTGGAGAAAAAGGCAAGGACGCTGCCGTATTGGGCACCTGAATACTAATCTACAATCCCTAGGTTTGATACTAATTCGGCATTTTCGTCTTCGCCAAAAAATGGACTGTGGTAAGCTGGGACTAGGAGCTTTGGTTTGATATTGGGCCTGAACCTGGGCCTTGGCCTTTAAATTTACGACAACTATTCCTTCTAGCCCAAAATTATCTGAGATTTCTAGCCTGATATGGAAATGTTAATTTTTTTTTTTTAACTAAAGTTGCCGTTCAAAAATTATATGGTTTAATTTAACAAATCATTTACTAACTTTCATATTTTTTTTAGTTTCATCTATTATTTTTGGATTTTTTCAATCCTATTTACTAGCTTTCAGATTCATTTCAATTTCGTCTAATCTGTTATTTTTAACGAAAATCTTCCTATTCTATTAGAGAATTAGTTAATCCTCTAACTATATTCATTTTGATCTTTTAGTTTTTAAATTTATATTTGTTATAAAAACAACTTTTATACTTAAAATTATTGTTTCTTAACTCTAATACCAGTTTTTTTGAGGGTTTTTGAACTTCTATTTCTAAGTTCATTAGGTTTCTCTCTTCGAATTAAGCTAGTTGCTCAATTTTATCACAAATTCTAACTAATCTATTTTTATAGATTATTCCTTGATTCATTTTTTTTATTGGGATTATAGTGTCACTTTTTTAAAATTTAAAAGACTATTCTATTTTAATTCTAAATCGATTCTTCTGTTAAAACTAACAAAAATCTTATACGGTAGACCATTTTGAAATATTTTCCAAAGTTTATAGACCACTTAGAAATAAAACATACTTTTAGACTAAAATGAAATCAAGTTGATAGTTAATAAATTATTTTTTGAATTAAGCCAAAGTTATATTAACTCCAAACTAATTTGAAGTTAAGTTACATCAGACTCTATAAAGAAAAAACCTCTTAATACTTATATTTCTATTCATAAAACTTGAATTTAAAATTTTATTTTTAAAAAATTAAATTTTTTTCATTCAAACTAGCAGATTGTTAGTGATATGAAAATGTTATTCTTCCTCCATCTTATCAACATGGAGAACCTAGGCTAGTGAGTTCAACTCTTTTTCAATTCATATAGTTTTTTTATATTTTTTGGTATATTGAAGAAATTAATTGCTTGACAGTACAAAGGTTTAAACCCTTACTCTAATATCAAATTAAGGTTCTTAAATTAATAAATATCAGTTTAACCAAACTTTTATTGGTTTTTCAATTCATATAGTTTTTAATATAGTTACTATTTTTTAAAAGGGGTTACTACTTATCTATCTTACCTCCAAAAAATTAAGAGGAAAAAAAAACAAAAATCACCTTAATGTATGCTTTAAAAATAATGTAATTTAGTTTTTTTCAATAAAAATTTATTGAAACGACCTAGTTTTAGGATGATTTTCCTCTTAATCTTTATGAGATAAGACTAATAGGCATTATTTCCTTTTTAAAAACTAACTAGATTAAATATTTTACTTATATAAAACATGCATGCTAAATTTTATATTCATTGAATATATTTAAATATATTAATTGATATTATAAACTTTTATTTCATTAAAGATCATAAAAAGGTTGAGATCAATTTAAATACAAGCCTTATGTATAATTTTTATATAAAATCTTACTCATTTGTCACTTCATTACAAATTACTAAAATTTATCTACTTTTTATTTTTAAAGTTAATTATTTTCTGCACCGAGCCCTTTGGGCCAAGCGGCAATAGCCACTTCAAGTGCCCTTCCCCCACCCCTGGCCTGGGTTTCGACCCAGCCCTTGTAAAAACTGTTTAAAAAAAAAAGTTAATTATCTTCTCATTTAAAATGTCGTGATAAAAAATAAATGATGATTATGATGTTGTATAAGAGTTACAATTTTCAAGCTGGAGCATTGAGGTTTGAGGGACAGGTGACTATGCATGGATTTAAGAAAAACAATAATTATTTTTATCTCTTGGTGCGTAGAGAATATGTAGAAATTTATTTTGGATTTCTTGAATGCTAAATTAATCATCCATCTTGAGAATATTACATTGAATTTGAATCCCCTACAATATATATATATATATATATTTAAAAAAAAAAAAAGAAGCATTGAAATTAGAAAATAAAAAGGAATCAAGAAGGACAAGAATTATAAAATGGAGAGGCAGCATAAATTAAGGCAGGCAGGCAGGCAGGGAAGTGATGTCCCCAGGACCCCCAGCCTAGCAGTGCTGGAGTCCCCAGTTCAGTTCTTCACTGTATTCGGCAAATAACATCAATTCACACGTGACTCTCTGTCCCCTCCTCCACCTCACCCCATTTAATTGATTCAACCTCCTATATTTCTCTCCCTCTAATGAATCTAATCCAGCACTCCCCCATCTGCTCATCGTTCCCATGGCATCCTCTTCTCCTCTCACACTGCTTCTCATCATCTCGATCTTACTCACCATCAACGCTCAGGTGGATCATGCTACGAGCTTTCAACTGATGAACGAGGCCAATGAATGGTCATGGGGAATGTCTAGGGAAGATGAGTTGGTCAGCAGCAATGAAGATGAAGAAAATGGGGACATTGCTAGAAGATCTCTGTATTGGAAACCAATGCATTATTACATTTCTTATGGAGCTCTGTCTGCTAACAGGGTTCCTTGTCCTCCCCGCTCGGGGAGGTCTTATTACACCAACAACTGTTTCAGAGCACATGGCCCTGTTCATCCCTACACAAGAGGCTGCTCAAGAATCACCCTTTGCAGGAGATGAGAGTTTTTTGCGGGGAAAATATTGTTCCATTTGATTTTGTATTGTTCTTTTTTTTTTTTTTTCCTGTTCGTTGTTATATTGAGAAACTCTGTGACAGCTTGCATCACTTTCACTGTTCTGCTGGATTTGCTTTGAGATCTCACAAATCTGATGTATTGATTCCTAGAGAAAAAAGGGGTTCTGTTTGTGGGAATAAGTAATGAAGTAAGATAAAAATGCAAGCAATGGTGTCTATCAGATTCAAGAGCAGGAACCTATTCTTTCCTTGCAATTGATTATAATACCTTTTTTATCTCTTTTCCTATACATTGAGTTAGTGACACATTTTTACAATTCCTTTTTTTTATCAAGAATCCCACCTAATACAATTCAGGAAGACGAATTGGCTTGGTGATTGTTGATATTTCAGATTCTTGAATTATTGACTCTTGATTAGTTGAGTGTTCATCATATTCACTTTTTACAAAAGCAAAATAATCATGTCTTTGTATTATGGGTGAGCATGTGCGGTGGCTGCTGCAGCCTTGGCCGCCCAACAAGTGAAAGGAAAACAAAAGCATGTGACTGATGTTAGTTGCTAGAAAAGAAAATAGAAGAGCAAAACAATCATATGCGTCAAAACCTGTTTTGAAGCCTTGGTTTAAATATAAAAAGTAGTCAAGATGACTAGAACCAAGAGCAAAAGAAATCAATGTCCATTATAATTTTGTGTGCTTGTTAGAAGATATTTTATCTAATGGTAATATCAAGCTATGTTGGATGTATAACGAGTTTCAAAATAGCCGATAATCATTTTTTTCTTATAATTTTTTAATTATTAATTTCAAAATTTGAATGTAATATTTTTAATTTAAAATCTTAAACTTTTAATTATTTAAAAGTTATGATCATATCATATATCAAATATATAACCTTGTAGACTTTTTTTTTTTCACATACTACGGTAATGGGGTAATTACTCCGGTTTTTCTCATTTGACCCAATTTAATAATTTAGGTTTTTTTTTTTGGTGAATTAATAATTGAGCAGTTGTATCTTCAATTTTGTTTAAATTTTAAAATGTTTTTCTAAAACAGTTTTCTCATTACCCCACCTAACCCAATTATATCCCCAACTAGAAACACACACAGCTGGCACATGAAATTTAAGACGAAATTATTACATTATATAAATAAATTACTTAAAGAATGAATTACTACAATACAAAAAAAATGGTACTAGTATAAAATTATATCTTACAAAAAAAAAAAAAAAACCACCGACGTCCACGTATATTCTCACCTCCGGGCACTCGGGCAGCCTCAAAAGTCCGCATCCGTGTTTTCCATTTCCCACTACCTGCCCTAACAACTTCGAAAGCTGCCCGCTGAGCTGTACTTCATTTCCTTTCCAACTCACTTCCCTACAACCTCAACAGAAAAAAAGGAAAGAAAAACCGAGAAAAGACGGTGCCTTCCATGTGTTCGACGATTTGCTTCAGTGATCAATCGTATGTGCAAGACTTCTTGAGTGAAATTGCGACATTAATCTTATTTGGATCAAACGTCACGTTGCAATCGATCTTCTTGTTGAAATTTGGTTTAACCAGTTTGCCCAGGACATAAGCTCTTGATCGGACGGTGAAGCTCAGTGTCAGTGCCACCGGAAGTGTCGTCGTCCCTGTCGAACTGCTCAGACCTGCCCCACTTCCATACAGAGGAACCTTGTCACCACTCACTGTTACAGTCACTGACCTTCGACTCTTCCTGGATTGATAAAATTTCTTCATCTGAAATCAACCCAATCCATCAAAAATGTAAATCAGAGATCAATTTGGTTAATTTTGAAATATCTGAAATGGTTGAAGAGTGGTTTCAGTGGCTTACTGTTCCTGATCCTAGGGGGATTTCAGAATACGAGAGATCTAGAGGAGAAGCTGTGACATGGACTCCGAAGAATGTTCCGGTGTTTCGATAGGTCAACTTCACCGTCGAATTCATTGTGATCATATCAGTGCTGACGCCGCTAAAATCTGAACCCGCCTGGATCTTGAATTGCTCAAACGATATACTCTGCAACAGATAGAATTAGAACCCATATCAATCGAAATTCGAAATCCGTTTCGAAATTTAGTCGAAATAGAAGGTTAGTCAGGAAGATTTTGAAATCAATCGAACCTGCATCATGATCTTGGGTTTCTGTGGCTTACTGGCACCCCAGAGAATCAAAGAAAACAGAGAGAAGAGAACAATGAACCCGACGATAAATATCAAGAAATAACATCGACGAGGAAGGCCCCTCTCACGCTCTTCATCTTCCAGAAGCCCCTCTTCCTCAATCACATCACACTGCTTGCCTCCCTTGCGCTGCCCGCCCCGTCCCGACGAATCATTAGGCAAGATCTTGCGGGATCCAGACTTAAGCGCGCCGGAAAACCGGCTGGACGAGGACTCCCTGGAGTGGCGACCCATGGAGGAATGAGAATGAGGGGGAGATCCCACGGGACTAAGCACCGGCGTGGAGTGAAACGAAGTGGCTGTCTTCTCTCCATCGTGGGAGTCCCTGGACGGGCTCTGCACGTAGTAAACTGGACGCCGTGGAGACCTCGTCGGCGATGAGGGAGCGAGGCTGGTCACCTCGGAATCTGTCTTGGCGTGCATCTTACTCTATCTGCTTCAATTACCAAGAAGGGGAAAAAGAAAACCAAAAGAGAAACACCGATGCAGATAATACTACTATTAATGGTAGAAATTAAGAGAAGGAAGAGATGATGGAGGGTTTAGCAAACGGTGGGGTATGCTCTTTGTCTATGGATTTGTGCGAGGAAGATGGTGACTTTAATGAGGTGAGGCGATGTTTGTTTGTCGACTAAATGTGTGATTAAGGTATTAAAAGAAAAGAAGGTTAGTGTAACCGGAACACGCGGAATATTAGATGCAGTATTATTTGTTGTCTTAAAAGAAAGTTGCAAAAGAAAATACTATAAAAGTGATTTGGTGGAGTGCGCGACTGTGGGTGGGAAGAAGAAGATGCAAGGAACCAACTGTACACAGCCAACATCCAGTTGGCGCTTGCTCTCGGCTATTATTAAATACTTGTGGAGGTTTTTCTTTTGTACTAGTTTGTTGTCTGAGTCATTACTCCCCGTGAAAGAGGAAATTGACAGTGTGTTAAATTGGGTTGGATTAGAGCCTCAGGTTTTTTAAATTCTTCTCTGTTCGAAAAACTTTGTAATAAATGAAAACGGTGGGCAGCGTTCCAACCAATGTAGTCCATGGTAATTAGTTGGGGAAGTAGTTGATAAAAGGATTTATTTTTTAATTTATTAATTAATATTTAATTTTTTTTTAAAAAGTAAAAGATTAATTTTTCAGAAATTCATTAATGATCTATTATTAATTTAATTAAAAATTTTAATTTCAAAAAATACATAATAAAATAATTCAAAGATACCATGACAGCTAAAACAACAAAAATAAAAAATGGGATTTGTTGGAGGAGAAGCAGAAGCTAATAAGGTGTGATGTGAGCCTTGAGGGTGGGGGGGCTCCGCTGCAAACATGTGAACCCATGTGGTAGGGTACCAATTCCCTAAACATGTACTTGTAGTTGGCCATGGGCATGGGCAGGGCAGCACAACAATTGTTTTTCCTTTTCCTAAAAAATTATTTAAATTTTCTTACACTCAAATACACTCATTCTGGAATAATTTTTTTCTTAATTCCTTTTATCTTAAGTTATATAATAAAATAATAAAATAATAATAAAACATGAGAAGTACATGTGGTTCAGTGACCACTTATGTATTATTAAAGATATTTTTATTTTTGTAAGAGTGTGAGGTTTAAATTTTATTTTCGTATTTAAAAAAAGTATATAATAAAATATAATATTTTTTTATCTCTTAATTTACTTTATTCACATATTATATAATTTAAATTTAATATTTTTTATCAAAAAAATTACTACTGAAAATTACTTAAATCATTCTCTTAATTGTCCTGTTTTGAAGAATAATGAAATTATTACAAAAGTGCCTATTAATGTCTGGATATTGATCTGGGAAACCAGTACTGTAGAGTAAAAAACAAAATGTTAATGGGCTCAAGTATGATTCGGCCTTTCATGAAAAAGGAATTTATGACTGGGCCTGTCTCAGATAAATTGAATTAAGCAAGCCCACGAATTTATGTTCCTTGTAAGTGTGTAAGGCCCAAGAAAATTTGTCTTGTTGAATGCCCATCGATGCATCTACCCATCTTCGCGGCCAACTATTAACTAACGTCAGTCATGTTTTTCAGGTCGGACTGGCAAAGAGAAGTGCAATTCGACTAGAAAACACAACATTTCGTTAACTCAAATCGTAGCACCTGGATTAACCGTAAAGATTAATGGAATTCACAATTCAGCACCACCATTCTAACCATCCAAACGACAGCATCCGTTGCTGGGACCTACGAACCTGAGCAGAACAACTCTGCTAGAGAACCTGTGCCTCCCCTTCACATGGACTTGTCTCTGTCGGTGGACGTTTCCTTGCCTCCTCTCAGGTCCGTGAACCTCAGCGTCCTCAGGCTCCGTCCTCTACTGGTCCTGGTCTAAGGTCAATATAATTGATGCAACAAAGCTGTTCAATTCACTGCCTGTTCCAATCAAGTTTTGATTTTTCTGTTTATTACAGCCTCAACAGGAGTTAAGAGTTTACCTGCAGAACCAATTAAGCCACTTTCCGTTAACAGCTTAGTCACTTACATTAGTTACATTGCTGGTGGAGGTTGGTCTGGCAACATTTACATTTGGGAGGTAATTTCCTTTCCCCCTTTCATTTCAATTTTCAAGTTTTTAGTTTTGTTTCCCTGGCAAAAAAGTGTTGGGAGGGGATAAGTTCATGAGACCCAACTGGCTTTATGTATCCACGGGAGCCTTACCTGATTGGAAACACAGAAAAGGGCTCCCTTAAGATTAGGCCGACCCCTGTTTTATCAGTCTGTCTTTCTATGTGCAATAAAAGAAGAAAAGCTATTATTTTGTTTGGTACAAATTAAGAAGTAGCGTGCACACCTTAGGGGTGTCACCTGTTTGGTGTTTTCTGAGGATAATAAGCTACTTATATCTGGATCATAGGATTGAGGCATTAGAGTGTGGTCAATTTTCACGTACTACACTTTTATCTTTTTGATCAATTGTTTGATAGCAAAAATTGTTACTTATTCTTTGCTGAACTGTTGTTGCTTACTAGAAACGTTTCTTTAATGTAAATTAGTATATTTGATGATCTTGGACGGCAGCAGGCAAGTCATCTCTATGAGCATTCTGTTACAGAGCATTCTCTGCCTGTAACTGACTTTGTCACAGGGTGTGGAGGACGCAATGCAATTTTTGTCTCTGCTTCTGAGGCTAGAATGTTTAAGGTCTGTCATGCTGTCTGTTTAAATTTTAAAATATAAGTGATATATTACTTATATGAGAAGAAATTTTATGACTTTATGACTAATAAGTGATTTTTTTTTTCTCCTATTTAAAATTTTGCTTTCTCTTTAGATTATTTGCCACTTGAAGTTTCCAACTTTTCTTTTTGAATTCATCTGAGAGGTTCATTTTCCATGTGCTTTGCTTTTAGGGTTGGAGCCTATCCGATGGAAGATTACTAAGAAACATTGTTTTTCTCTCCAGAATTGATGTAATTG
>BPVZ01000022.1:827982-839510 GCA_020521535.1 Rubroshorea leprosula
ATGTTTTAATGTTTTTAGCGAGAAATACGGTACCGTTAGGAGTGGAAACGAAGAATACGGGGGAATAGCCACTATTTTTGAAAAAGAGTTGTTTGCTTTTTAACTTTTTATTTTCGGTGATTATTTTAGCTAATTTTGAAATTTTGAATGATACCACTACTATCAAAATAAAGATGAAATACATTTATATTATATATGATTTAATAATAATTTTTTAATAAAAACAAAAAATTATAAATTTAAATCACATCATATCATATCTTAATAGCGTGAGTTTGAAGTGGGGATAGAGCTTATACTACTCAAAATAAATAGTAGAAGAAGTGGACATCCTTGTTATTAATTAGGTAGGGTATGATGTCCATTTCATTATAACTACCTATAATTACACCAAAAAGTAAAAAAGAAAGTGATTTTTTTTATTTTGGTTGTACATAAAAAAAAATAATTATTTTTTATTTTTTATCCTATCTCACTCACATGTCATATATTTTAAATTTAAAATCTTTTACTTCTAAAAAAAAAAACCTATTGTTCAAATTTAAGATCTTTTTACTTCTAAAAAAAAAAAAACCTATTGAACTTAAATTGTTGACAAAAAAAAAAAGGGAAATTTAGACTTGAATAGAAAAAACATGATAGCGTAATCAAAGGAAAATATGTTTTAACGCGATCGAACGGAGCATGACTAAATTTCATGCATGTCTCTGTGTCCCAGTAAATCCGGCATGGTCGCCGGTGAGTGGTCATCTTCTCTAGCTGGGGGAGTTGACTATATATTGGTGTTTGCATTTTTAACCGCTCTCCTTCACCGGAACATGTGATGTGATCATCAGATAAGCAGCTGTTTCCAACAATTTCTCCAGATTAAACTTTTATTAGTACCATATGAATGTTACAACATCATCTAATGACTACTGCCCAGTGTCAACTGGTTGCTTGTCAAAGAATGCTGCGTATAAAATTCACAAATATTTATTGGGAATATTAAAGTATGGTAGCAGAGGGAAATCAATTCCCGAGTAAGAAAACAGAATCCAGCCAGTAATTTACTAAATGCCTGGACGGTGGACCCATGTCTAATGCTGCTTCAAAATCAATTTTTTAATTGAAAAAATACTGTTGAAACAAGGACTGTTTATGAGATTGCAGCCAGACCTGTGTATGTGATGAAACTAGTAATTTCAAAGCAATTACTGGGATCAACGAGGGATTAGATCAAGTGATAAACGGCTTGGTCTAGTTTAAGTAAGGTCTCGAGTTCGAAATCTTGTGAACGCAGCAGCTTTCGGTGGGAGACTCATCTACCATTTTCAGGTGCATGACGCGGGTCGAGTCCGGATTAATCGGGGCGAAGCCCTAGATATCGGATGAAAAACCGAAAAAAAAGCAATTACTGGGGAAGGGGAATGGTAAACATGAGCCCCTTCCCACCCTTGTTGGGGAGTTAGTGCCACTTGCTCTACCCAGTGTCTGGCAAAACCAGTAAATTTGATGAAGATGTTGCATGAGGGCTTCGAAAAAGACACTTTGTCAGAGTTATAGGTAGAAAAATGGAGAGGCATTAAGTACTGGCCATTTTCTCATTCAGTCATGAGTCACCCCCGTGAGCAGCAGTTATTGCCTTTGATTAAATTCGAGTTAGGTTGGGTTCATAATTTCATTCTACAACAATGGACCACGACCATGTTTTATTTTTCATTTTCTGAACCCTAGTGCTAGCAAGTTTATTTTTCCATTTTCGTTTGTTACGACTGACAAGTGAATAAACCTGTACGGTTTGTGAATATGTTAGACGGGGAACAGGCACGATTTGGAAGGGAAGATCAGATGTCAATTTATGCCATTTTTTAGTTCATATAAACTTCATACACGCAACTTTTGTAAGATTTAATTTATATCATGTGATGATAAGTTATTTTCTTCCTTATACGAACAAAAGATTCTAAGAACAAATCGATGCGACAAGAAAAATACTCAACCAATTTCAGATTACAATGTAGATGTATGGTTTTCATTTCAAGGCCTACATCAACCAAATATTATAAAGAAAAAATTGGATTGGTCCTGAGAGGCTGTTTTAGAAGTTGTAACATCTTGGTCTAATAACTAACTAATGGGTACATTTCCCCTGAGTTTTCGAGTCAACAATCAATTTAAAACATAATTGGCACATTGTGACATGGCTACACGGTCATGCTTACGCAGGTTACTCACATTCGGAGAGAACCAGAAGACAGGTAGGTAAACAGAAATGACTGGCAATTTTGGTTGTTCCAAAACAGAATTCATATGCAGCTACTCCCCCATCCCAAATCAATGCTTCCAACTAAAAAATTTCAGCATCATATACACATGGCTTTTTTTTTTTTTTTTTTTCTTTTTTTTTTTTTTGTTCTTGGTACACAGCATTATATACACATGGCTGTAGTAATGGCTTTAGGTCGACCAATTTGAGCACTGCTTTTGTGGTCCAAACGGAACAGAGAGCAAAAAGGAATGGGTTCCACGGTTGTTCAACCATAAAGTGGGTGGAAATAAGTTACCTAGCAGCAATCTGAGATAGTTAGAAATGCTGATATTAACTTCATCAGATTTGACATGAAAGGTTGTCTTACTTAAATGACCAATAGAACTTTCTGTCTAATCAGGAAACTACACTACAGGCCCAAAAAATGAAAAAAGAAAAAGAAAAAGAGAAACTAGGCTTTTCTACAAAGGTTTTTCTACATCAAAGCATATTAGAAGCAGCTATACCATAGGCAATCAACAGCCCAGCCAACAGTCATAAAGGGGTAATCTACAGAATGGTACATGAAATGATAATTGATAAATATGGCTAACTTTACAGCTAAAACTTGTACATGTAACTTATGGCTCCTCAACATTGAACAAAAGCTGACTTCATTCCTTTTTCCCACTCCCTGATAATTAAGCTGATTTACCTCTACCTTGCTGCTGAGTTCTCAAAGTAAGCAGTTATTGCCTTCAATTTGCCATTCAAGAAGTTCTTCTCAATCTGAGACCATGGAAATTTGCAGTTAGCAATAATATATGAAATAATTAATCAGAAATCAAAATGAGAAAAAAATAGCTGAGCGAGGAATTTAGAGGGACCACGCCACCCTACTCCCCCCACCAAAGTTAAGCTGATAAATTTCTCGAGCTTACCTCTAATGACCATGGAGGCTGTGCAGATAGAGACAATTCAGCCAATTGGTTGAGATCAACATTTCTTGGGAGAAACATGACAATGTGGCAGGCAACTTCCTTTGCAACATTAAACAGAAAATATCTACACAAGTGCAACCCAAACACCATGGAATTAAGAAAACCCAAAATAAGAGCCACAAATTTTACTAACATAAAGCAAGATCTTTTAGCAGCAAAAGGTTTCAAGAGTAAGTACCCATCATGAGGCTTAAGCATTGTCTTGATGTCATATGTATTTACTTTCACATAATCAGGACCCCCCCAAGGTGGTGATAAGAAGATTGTGTCTGCCTAAGGGACAGGAAATATTGACACCAGAGAAAATTAGAGAATATCTCAAAAAGAAAAAGAAAAAAAAAAAAGAAAAAAGAAAAAAAAGAAAGTGTAAAGCGTCAAGGAAACATATCCAAAACTTTAGGTATTAAGTTACAGCTAATAGAGAGTTCAAAACAAAACATCATTCTTGGAATTTTCCAGTCACTGTGTAATAAATAAAAAATTATAATAAGGCCATTTACAGACAACTAATAAAAGAGGAATGAACCTTCAAATATTCTTCCAAGTGCTAGTTAGTTAAAACACCCACCAGAATGCTAGTGGAATGGTGTCAAGCTTCAGTTGCACTTTGTTAGAACTTGGTATACCTTCAGCTAGGCCTAGGATAATTCTTAGCCATGGACAAGCAAATTAAGAAACCAAAACTTGTCAATAGATGTAGACCAGGTTAGTACCTTCAATTTAGGTGCCAAGAGGAAAAAGTCTCCCTTTATGAAATCTATCCGGTCATCAACTCCATACACAGCAGCATTATGATATGCATAATCAATCTTCTTTGGATCAATATCAATTGCAATAACATGTGCACTCCTAAACAATCACATGACACAACAAATTAATTACAATATGAAAATGGGGATTAAATTTGCAACTGAGAAAATGATAAATACCACTAAGTCACTAACACGTTATTCATATGAGATGGATAATATAAATATAATGGTAATAGCACTAAAATGAGTCCCAAAAATTAACATGGAAGACTTGACACGATGAAAAATATTCACAAGAGTCAGGGTGGCGCTCACCTCTGTGCAAATTGAATAGCATTCCCTCCAACTCCAGTAAAAGAGTCAATTATGATCCCACTCCCACAACGGGATGCATGATGCCTTGCTATAGATTCTGGTGTAACAGAAAACCACCCTTCTTCATCCATTCTTATACCACCATCAAATCTGGAGAATAAAAGGTACCTCTGCCACCAATATTTGCCAATGTTGGCAGAATACTGCTCAAGCATCCCTTGAAAATGGAGCCCCATAATGGAATTCAACAACTCAGGAAAATTAATCAAAAATGAAATGAACTTTAGCAAAAAATAACACTGTATTATCACCAGCAATCTAAAGCATGCTGGTGACTTTTCTACACAAACAGAAATGGAAAAAATTGAGTTACATATTTCTCTTTTCCATGGTGGGTGGATGTCAAAGGCATGTGCCCCTCATCAACCCATAAAGCATGCTGAAGCAACTGACTAAGGCTTTTTCTTGTGTGGCTTACATCAAAGATATACACAATTTAGGAAAGAATTGATTAAGAACTATTTAGCATGTTTGAGTGAACGTAAAAGTTTGAGTTATCAGAATTATGGACCAGCACAAAACAAAGGCATTTGATGAGTCAGATCATTTAGATACTAAAACATGCAAGTGGCCAATGGCAGCATTGGTTGGAAAAAGAACTTTTTGCTTTCTTGAGGTTTAAAAAAAAAAAGAGAACTTAGGATATAGATTATAGACCTTCATTGTCCTTGGATAATCTCCTCTGAGCTTTTGTTTTTCTTGTCCTCTTTTTTCTCATTACAGGGATACACTCTGTATCCAACTGATCTGTTAATGAAGCAACAGTTCCTGAACAGATATTATCACCCTCAGAAATCCATCCAGTAAGTTTCTTGGCTGAGCAGCTTGAGCTGCAAGCAAAACAACATGAAAACCAAATGGAAAATATATTCAAATAATGAGCACAGACAATCAATCTGACATTAAAATAATCAAGACCATGTTTCTTATAAATTCATCTACGGTCCAAAATAATGTAATATTTAAGTTTGTGTCTATAAAATCTATGTCACGAGACACTACTGCAGCAGACTTCATGATGACCTATTGCTTCAACCTCACCCACCCAATCATTACCAAGCATGAAATAGCAAATTTGGCTTTCACAAAATAAGATGTTGCTAGAAAAACCTGACAAGAACTACCATATTTTCCATCATAAAGAAGAAAAAGAAAGAACTGCCATATGTTTAAGTTAAAACTGATATGGTATATGTTCAAAGATGACTTGCCTGCCTATACAATCCTGAGCATCCAAAACAATGCCTAACATAACTTCTTTGTTGCAACTTTCGATGATCCCAGAAAGCTCATCCAGTGGCTCAAAATCGTTGATTTCAGAAGGATTGATTACATTAGAAGCAGCAGCAGATCCAATCCCCATTGACAGCTGATTAGGTTTCTGCTCTTCTACTTGATCATCATAAATGGATGTCACAAGGGATTCAATACCTAGCTTAGTGGCAGAGTCATCAAATACTAGATGTTCCATGCCAGGGGGTGGGTCCCATGTGGAATCTTGAGTTCTGATATTGTAAAAGTAGTTTCTTGAGTAGAAAGAGTCCCAGTACACCTTCCAATCTCCAGATTCCCCATTATGGTACTGGTTGTCAGTTCCATCACAGTCAAGCAACTCTGAACTAGGGGAATCTGCAACTGATTCAGAAACTGGTGGCTGCTCGGTGTTGCCCTGAATGCAAATATTTTCATCCTTTTGAATATGGTAAGCCCCTGAGAAACCTTCAGCACGTTCATAATCCATCAAGCTTCTATTACATTCATTGTTGCACCGATCAGCCTCTGGCTCCATGAAACAGCATTCTGGAAAAAGTGTAGCCCTTAAACTAGTAGAGCACAATGCTATTTCCTCATCATCTTTGGATCCTACATCACTGTGCTGTCCATTGTCACAACCACAGATACTCTCAGACACTGGGTCAGAAGTTCCATCACATTTTTGTTCCCTGACAGTGACACAAGTAATTCCAGTTGAACTGGTTGAATTTCCTAGCTCAGCTGTCTGAGGGTCATTAACATCCACTGCAACATCATAGTAAGATAATTCACTTTGGCCCAGCATTGACATGCAACAAAAAGAACTGCTTGTTTTACCATGAGATATAGAAGGAGATGCAATCTCCGCTTCACTCACTCTGGAAATTTCTTGTGCTTCCTCTTGAGATTTCTTTTGACCAATAGAATTCTTCAGGTGTTCATTCTTCCCCTTACAACAGGCCTTTTTGCTCATCATCTGCATTAATATAAACCTCATCTATAGATCTCCAAAAAAAGATAATAACAATAATGCAAATGAAAATAGAGCCTTCCAAATTGCATGGAATTCAAAACAGGCCCTGACAAACTGTAGGAATTGCTCCCCTACCTAGCATGCCGTGTTTTTGTATTTGTATTGCAATTATCCATGAGGGAAGAGTGAAGTAAAAGGGAATAACTGACAAGTAGAGCATATCAGTAGCTTCAACCCTATTAAAAACTATTGTCCCTAGTTATCTCCTTTAGTATACAATGAATTGATCAAATATGCATTGACAAACCTGGAATCCTATTCTTTGGCAAAATTCCACAAAGACAAACAGAAGATGAGAATTTAAACATACCTCCTTGTTAGAGTTGAAGGAAAAGGGAAGGCCCAATGCATTCATTTCTTTTGCCAGCTCTACATCCTCTGCTGAGAAGCTAAAATCTGAATTTGCGAGGAAAAAAGACCAGATTGTCAAATCACTTGAAACGCACAACATCATCAGATATTCTTACACAGCTAATATGCAGTCACCAGATAATTTTCAGAACCACATAAGCTTAGCTGCTGAAGAAAACTAAGGCAACCACAAACAATTTCAAATTCAACAAAATAAATAAAACAAAAATTTACACAGAGCACTTGCCGCTACTTGTGCGAGAGATATCTGAGCCGATACCACCATCCTCCCGAGACGATTTCTGTGTTTCAAAAACATGAAGACAGATTAGAAGAAAAAAATGAACAGATTAGAGAGCAATACCACTGGAACGAATCCAGAAAACTCACATTGCGCTCCGGTAACCGTGCAGCTACTCGAGTCTCCATCGAAGTATCATCCCTGCAAAGTAAAAGGTTGAGCAATTTCCCTTATCGTTCTCAGTGCTATTAGAGCAGAAGCAAGTAGAGAGGGTATAGAAATAGGCACACCATAAGTGGACTTCGGTGAGTTTGAAGAGAGAACCTAGAGCTTTTATTGCAGGAGCTTCGCTTTCCACTTCAACTCTGTCCATCTTCGGACCGGAATCTTGTACTCAATTTGACCGCCGAGGAGATCTCTGTCCCAACTCCCAAGTCTTAACTCCGCTGCGCTTTTGCGAGGGACACCGGTCTGCTTTTCAAGTAAGCGACTTAAACAAAAACGGAGTCGAAACGGTGTCGTATTCTATGGGAAATGAGCAAACTACACTTGCCCGCTAAACTCTTACAATATTTTAATTATAGTCCCCGTATTAACCAACTTACTCTTCCCATACTTTCTTATTTTAAAGTTTTTTTTCTAATTTGTATATTTAAAGTGCATTTATTAAACCTTTTTATTATTAATTTGTATAAAAAAATATATAAAAGTAAACTTTATTTTAACTACCAATGTTACAGAGAATACTTTAATTAAATAATTGATAAAACTAATATTAACTTTTTTTATACAAATTAATAATAAATATACAATAGATGCACCCTTAATTTGTGTTCTAATAACACAAGTTAAACAGATATTCCTTATTTTAAATATTGTAGATATCCTTAAAATTGAGGAAAAAAGTTAACTAGGGAACATAAACATTAATTCTCTACTCTTTATTAGATAGACTTACACTTGTAAATATGGTAGTTACAAATTTTAGCTCTTTTTATTTATTGGTGTGTACAATTTTTAGCTCTCTCTCTTTTATTTATTTATTTTAACCTAAAGAATCTCAATTGAGTATTTATAAAAAAATAATAATAATTTTAAATTTGTTGAGAAAGAGCCCAACATTCAATCTGGGCCATACATAGCAGGTCCGGTTGCATATCCATAAGCCCAAAATGAAGAGACATCCATACACTAGTACAGACGTATCCACGTAGGTAGTAACATGTGAACCAATCTGATGGTCATACATATAGGCTCATATCAGTATACGGGGTTATAAATACCCCCAATTACTTCCACCAAAAGTATTAACTCCACTACACTTCTCTCTCTGCAATTACTCATTGAGAGTTTCTCTTTCTTAAATATTAAATATTGCTGACTTGAATGTCGGAGTGTTTTCCCCAAAGAAACATTCTCGAAATTTTCAGGTGTTGAAGTAATTGAAGATATCTGCAGTGCAGGATTGTGAAGCTACCCAAACAAAATTCTTCTCCCTTTCTTTTTTCTATAACAATTCGTCTTTCTTTTTCAGATTTTCATATACTTCTTCATGTTAAAAGTACATGGTCGACAAAAAAATATTAACATGAAAACTTAAATAAATTAACAACATTTCTATATTTCATATGAAATTTTTTTTATTAAAGTTGAAAAGATTTTCATTTTTAACTTAAACTAACAATTATTACGTTACACTACTTGTAAGTTAAGAGGGAAAAAGAGGACGGGCCAATCTCAACCCCGGTGCATACCACCCGAAGGGATCAAAGTGGTTTAACCACTTGCGTTACCAAGTGGTTAGCTCAGAGGTGTACTTAATAATAACTTATTATTTTAGGTCCAAAAAGAAAAATTTTTAAAGTTCGAGGACGAAAATGTGAGTTTTTCCTTCATAAAATGCAATAGCAACAATGCCCTTCAAGAACCAGAGGGCACGACGACGTTTGTTGAATATACCTTTTGGTCGAAGCGGCAGTAACACACTAGACACTGAAGAAGGAAAACATGGAGGACGGGGAGATGGAGGAAGAAATGGTGGAAGAAGAAAGAGAGCAGGTGGCGCCACCGACCAAGGTGGAGAAATCTCCGCACGACATGCTGAAGGAGAGCAAGGCGTCGGTAGAGGAGATCGTCGCCAAGATCCTCTCCATCAAGAGAGAAAACAAGCCGAAATCGGAGCTCAGAGAACTCCTCACGCAAACCTTCCTTCACTTCGTCACTCTCCGTCAGGTTAGCACTCGCTCTCTCCTAAGTTTCTGTTTTTCATTTCGAAATTAAAAGAAAGTTAGCCTTTCTTCCTTTCTTTTTTTCTTTTTTTCTTTTTTTTTATTATTCTGGTTGTTGCAGGCAAATCGCACAATATTACTGGAGGAAGACATGGTAAAAGTGGAGACAGAAAAGGCGAAGGCGCAGGTGGATTTAACGACGCTGCAACTTCACAATTTGATGTACGAGAAGAGTCACTATGTAAAAGCTATTAAGGCTTGCAAGGACTTCAAGTCGAAATATCTTGATATTGAGCTTGTACCGGAAGAGGAATTTTTACGAGATGCACCTGAAGAGATTAAAGAGTCACATTTATCAAATGATAGCTCTCATAATTTGATGCTGAAAAGACTAAATTATGAGCTATTCCAGGTAACTATTCCATATTGATAAATTAAATCTCTTTTCAATTTTTCCAGTTGTTCTAGTGATTCTCCATTTCCCCAGGGAAATTGGGGATATTGATAAAAATTATTTTAAGCAATGTACTCTGGACTTTCAATTATTAGTATCAAAGGCCATTGTGCAAGGGAGGTAAGGCATACATGGAAGGAGGGGGGGATTATCCATGTTAGCTGCAGAAACACAGTCCTAAATGTCTTTTCTTTTTTACTCTTTTATAAGTCTTGGTTTTCTTCTAGGTAAAAAGTTGGATTCTATTGAAGAACCTCAGTTAGTTTTTGTGTTGTTCCTTCTTACATCGCTGTCTCTGTGAGGATACATAGGATTAGAAGTACTAATGTGTTATCACTAACAGCGCAAAGAACTGTGCAAGCTTCTTGAGAAGCTGGAGCAATGTAAGAAAGGTCTTCTGGAGACCATAGCAAATCGAAAGAAGTTCCTGTCAAGTCTCCCCTCTCATCTCAAGTCTCTTAAGAAAGCATCATTACCAGTACAGAATCAATTAGGAGTTCAGCATACTAAAAAATTCAAGCAGCACCATTCAGCTGAGCTGCTTCCACCTCCTCTGTATGTGATTTACTCCCAGTTTTTGGCCCAGAAGGAGGCATTTGGGGAAGAAGTTGACTTGGACATAGTGGGAAGTGTGAAAGATGCTCAAGCTTTTGCTTGCCAGCAAGCAAATAAGGACAACGGTGAGGGTTTATTCTTCTTTATGCCCACATCAAGTTATTCATTTTCTTTTATATGGTTCCTTTTGGGTGGCACTCATGGTGCTAGTCATGGACGAGTTGGCTAGTTTGGGAACTATAATGATGACTTGCTTAGATTTGACCATTTACTAGACTTTAATTCTCATGAAAATCAATAAAGGATGCTGAATTTTATTGGTTGCTCAGAATTATCCACCAATGTTGAGAACTCAAAGTTGGAGGATGATGCACTCGATGAGGAAGATGACGGACAGAGAAGGAGAAAAAGGTCAAAGAGAGTTCCAAGCAAGGACATCCTTGACCCGATGGGATTATATCAAGTTCACCCCCTGAAAATCACTCTCCATGTTTATGATGATGATGCCTCTGATCCCAAAACTGCAAAACTCATCAGTCTGAAGTTTGAGTACATGTTAAAGTTGAATGTTGTATGTGTTGGAATTGAAGGGTCAAATGAAGGGCCTGAGAACAATATCCTTTGCAACTTATTTCCAGATGATACTGGCCTTGATCTTCCTCACCAGGTATTAATTTCTTCTTCTAATTTTTTCTTCTTCTTCTTACCCCTCTTCTTGTCCACATTCAATTTTAATGTAATAATGACTTCTTTATGTAATTGCAGTCAGCAAAGCTCTTTGTTGGCAATGCATTTGTGTTTGATGAGAGGAGAACTTCACGCCCATATAAGTGGGTCCAACATTTGGCAGGAATTGATTTCTTGCCAGAAGTCTCACCATTGCTTACCAACCATGAAACTCAAAGCAGTGAAACCAAAAGTGACTCTGTTATTTCTGGTCTTGCACTGTACCACCAGCAGAATCGAGTGCAGACAGTGGTGCAAAGAATCCGTGCACAGAGAAAAGCTCAGCTGGCTCTTGTGTGAGTCAATGACCTGAATGTTAGATGTTTGA
>BPVZ01000022.1:839610-855120 GCA_020521535.1 Rubroshorea leprosula
AAGCAAATAGGAGATGAATACCACAATGTGGTTGAATCTGAATATTGGCTGTCACAGCGTTCTGTGCTATACTTGGGACTATTTTTGGTGTCTTTATGATATAAAGCAGCCTATGTGTTGTTTCATACCCATTGTAGTCTCTCTGCCTAAGGATGTTTGTTTATTTTCTGCCTTCCACGTGTTGGAATCTTTTCAGTTATATTGTTGAGAACTTGAAATCCTCTTTATCTAGTTTGTCCTTCAGTGTCGTATGTTTGGTTTCCTGTTTGAAAATCTAGACTTATTTTATTGACTTACAGGGTACAGCTTGATTCACTTATGAAGCTTAAATGGCCCTCTTTGAACTGTAAAAGCATTCCATACCCCTTTATACAATTTGCATGGTTGGTCACCTATAGCTAATCAGGCTTCATCTCAGCCTCTTACTGACACAGAGCAAGTTCAGGAAACTATGGCCATTGACAAGGATGGAAGAGCTGGTACTTCAAAAGAAGAGTTGGAGATTATGAGAGAAGATGGGGAGCTTCCAGCTTTAACCCAGCTCCATCTGTCATGAAAGATGGCAAACTTACCACTCAGAAAAGGTCTAACCCTAACCACTCCAAGCAGCTGGCTTTAATTACGAAGAGTATTGTTTCTCCAGTTGGTACAGGAAAATCATCAAGTTTCAAAAAACATGAAGATGACTCAGATCTCATGCTGGAGACTGATAGTGATGTGGATGAGCCTGCAGAAATTGAGGCAGAGGCAGAAAATGCTGCTTTGGCTCAACACTATGAGATAGCCAAAAAATCAGGGGTGGACTATGGGGTCCAGGAATTCTGTCTTGTTTTAACAAGGAAAAGTAGATGATGGTGAGAGGAATTTGAAATTAGAAGCCAAGGTGCCATTAATTGCTCTGTGTCTTGTCCTATGTTTGGTCATGGAATGTGAAAACTTGACGAGTTCTACTGTTGCAGGTTCTGATCAGCATGGAGTATCCTCTTAGGCTTCCTCTTTTTAAGTGAATATTTGTTCTTCTCCTGGAGAAACTTCTTCTGAGAACAAGGATCGCAACCGGCCCAATGAAATTCATGCTATTGAGGCAGAGGTGAGCTATCAATAACTTGATATGTCAACCAATTAATAAATGCAGGACTTGGAGTGTTCCTTAATGCATGAAGAAAAGTGTTCGAGTATTGTATTTATTCTCATGAGAAAGCTTTGCGATTAGGTGATTGATGTTGGCTCGCTAGTTGAGTTCCACAACTTCATTGATATATTATTTATATACCGTACATGGTTATATTGGATCACATTCTGCTTTTGCCACTTGTAGGTCAATCTTCACATGTTAAAGATGGCTCCCCAAGATCAGGAGACCTATATCGTATCCTGTCAAGTGTACTGTCTTGCAATGCTGTTTGACTATTGCGTGGACAAGGCATCCCCATCTTCTGTAAGGAGGAAATGTAATTCTGTGATTGATGTTGGTCCGTGCAAACCTGTTAGCGGTAGGCTTCTTGCCAGATCATCTAGAGGAAGGGATCGAAGGAAAATGATATCCTGGAAGGACATGGAATGCACTGAAGGCTACCCTTTTTAGTAAAATTTCAAATTGAGGGTATCAGCCTATCAGGGCATTGCCGCCAAATAAAAATCTGTTTGCCGTGGGACCAACTGCTCCACCATTAGATGCAATGGCTTTGATTTCTCTTGGCTGGCCATTTTACAGCGTAAACCCTTCCATTTTATAACATCAAGAAGGAAATTTCAAAGCCATGCCTTCACAAATTCTTCACCGTCTCCCAAATGAATTTTATTGGGATTTTGTAGCATGGCCATATTCAATATATTCATTTATTTACATATTTGTTCATGGATTGAATGCAACAGATCCATACATGAATTGCTTTGTTCAATTAATGGGCGCATTGGTCTGATTATATCAGAATGAATTTGTGCAACCACATGAGTGTCAACTCTCCATAAGCCACCGCCATCACTGACCAGGACAAGTCTCCTGATAGGCAGTCGGAGCAAGTTTTGCTAATAAATAACAGATGTGAGAACTGCTTTATGTGCAGCATAAATACACTGAAATAACTAGTACGAATATTATTTAGGTGAAGCATGATATCCAAAAGAAAAGCAGATAAAAAATAACTGATACTGGAAGACTAATCTACACCGCACCAAAACAAAACAAACTCATCTCTTCAGGCCTACATCAGAACTATGCTCACATTAAATCTGTACGGCCAACTTAGAAACGAGTTTCGTTTCAACCCAAGAATTCATAACACGACCCTAAGTTCTCGCTTTACCATGGACCCGTCTGTGTTCTTCTCAAGCACCGTTTCTTTCCTCCTGGTTGCATGTTCATTTCCATAACCTGGGATGTCACAAAATACAAGAAGATTCAAAGGGTGAATAATTTAGGTTAATTGTTAAAAAGACCTATATGTGAAAAATGCATTATTGATTCAGAATGGAAAAATAGGTGGCTTCTGCCTAGGGGTGCTAACTTGCAAAAATGAGAAAAATTCATTCCCATAGTTGCATCAAAAAGGGATTGGGACATGGATTATCCAAACAATTACTGTTCATAACCTCGATCTCAAAATAGGATTGAGTCATGGATTGAAAATTCTTGATTTCATCTCAAGATTGTAAAACCTAAGTTCATGTATAAACAAATATAAAGGAGATATGTCCTAATTTCTTTCACTCAGTCCTACGACTTGTATTGGACATGAATGTCATGCGTTACTAACATAGATAAAGCAATACTGAAAAGTAACTTCAAAATATCAAGACATGGGAACATGGTGGCATCGTAATATGCTAACTATTTTGATCATATTTGAAGATAGTGAAAACATATACGAGCATTCAACCGTGAGTGAATGCACATTTCTACCATAAGAAAACTATGGATAGCAGAAAATGTCATATAAACCATATCTAGGTCTATGCCCAATTTCCTTCACTATACAGATCCTTGAACTTTGACCACTGTTTTAGGTTGATTAAGAGAAATCATCTTATAATTATCAATAATTTTATCTGGGGACATGAACACCATGTCCCAAGGCATATGAGTGAGACACCAAAATTACATTAGCATTCATGCCTTCCAAGTCATAACTTCCACCCTCCTCCACTAATCCTTCGGATAGGCCCAAAAGAACCACATCTTGGAATTTATCTCAACTTTCCATAGATAGAATTACCTAAATTTTGTTCAAACCCATGCTAGTTTATTGCCATTTATGAATGAAAGCTTTCATTCCTAAGTTCTTACTCTACAGTTTACACAGGTTGCATCCTAACTAAACAACAACCAATTGTACCAAAGAAAAAAAAAAAAAAAAAAAAAAAAAAAAAGAAACAACTACACAACAACCAAAGAGAGATGACTGTCCCACAAGGCAATCTGATGTTGGATGCACAAGCATGACATTGATTTGTGAAAACATGTCAATGTTAACAACAGCAAATTAAAAAGGAAAAAGGAAAAAGGAAAGGGCTGGCACCTGATTTTTCTGCATTTCCATAATTTCAGCCTGAAGCAACAAAAGTAAGCTGATGAGTATGCATATTTGTCATGGCCAATAGTTTTGTGATTGTGTGCAACCTGTATGCTACATGTCTACCAACAAAGAAGAGAGAGAAAATACCTGTCTCTTCCGCAACTCTTGGTTTTCCTCTTTTAACTTTGCAACTTCTGCTTCCAATTCCATTGTATAAGCCTATTGGCATAGCAAAAGAAAGGGGAAAAAATAAGAAGAAACTCCAAGCACTGGGTATTGTGACTAATTGTTAAAGTGAACTTGATTAACTCTTTACCATGGTCATAAGAAAATAGACAAGTTTGAAATATAGACTAATAAAACGTATTCAGCTTATAGATGGAGATAAAGGAGCTTCTATTCTGAAGTATCTAACTACTCAGTCTCACTAGAATGAGTTAGCCACATCATGCTTAAATATCTATAATAAATCAGCGGCAAAGTCACATGCATAACTGCATAAGTGAATAGATCCATATACTCACCTGCTTGCGAGCTCGCGATCTTGCAGCTGATTCTCTATTCTTTATCATTCTTCTTTGCCTCCTCTCAATGGCCTTCTCCAAAACACCGCTCTTCCTCCCCCTCAAACCTCCATTAAATGCATAAGGAACTGGTGACACAGAAGATGTATCACCACTACTCTTTCCAATCCCATCTGAAGATATTTGGCTAGCAGGTGATCCTGTTCCAACACTAAGGGGCCCTCCTAAGCCAATCATACCGATTCCTCCACCCTGCAAAGCACTTCCCTGAATCATACCACTATTTACAACCTGATCCCCAGTCCCAGCAATTCCACCTCTAATTCCTGGATTCCCCAACTGACCACCACTCTGTAAATTCATCTGAGTTGCATAACCTACAGTAGGCTGCTTAGGATACATCTGCTGCTGTTGCTGTTGGTTTTGCTGCTGAGCTAGGGGGTGTTGGTTTGACCTGACCCCGTTAACATTCAAGGGCAAGTTTGATGACTGAATTGCAATCTGATTACCTCCTTCAGTAAACCTGTTCCCCATCAAATTTGGACCCCTACTGCCCTGCTGAAGCCCAATTCCAAAACCAAGATTATTCCCTGAATGCTGCAAGTCACCAAAAAATCCTCCATTATTAAACTTCCCAGGCCCAACCAGCTGAGTTTCCTCTCTCACCACTCCAGCCCTCACCAAAAACTCCTCCAATGTCATCTCCCCAAGAGTCTGCTGCCTCTGTGGCATATTAGACCCTCCAGTTCCAACCCCATCCTTACCTACTACATACTCCTTTGAAATATCTCTCCAAACCGCATCAACCGTCTTCTGGCTCAGCGTCCGGGGCAAGGTTAGAGAGCCCTGCCGCTGCAACCCGCTAGTCCCCTCCTGGGTGCCAAAAGCAGAGGCCATAGTCTGGGTTTCTTCTGCACTCCATATGCTCTTCAGCAACTCATCCATATTCATAGACCCAAAGTCTTTCCCTGATCCGCCCATGGTGCTTTGAAATTCATCAAATGTCAACGAGTAGATCGATTGCTGTCGGGTTAACAACATGTTCCCCAGCGGTTTGCTCCCGCCACCATTCTGCGGGTTGTTGCTACTGAAGCTCTTGAAATCCATATCAGTCCCCATTTCAATGGAATCTGAATAAAACAGTGTCAAATTTTGTTCTAAAAGCTAAAAGATAGTACCAACAAAAATCCTACTCTTCCCCCAGACCAAAAATCTTATCAAACCCTGCCTGTGGTATCAGTTCCCAAATTTAGAATTCAACAAACAGTGAAATCTAGGTCATCAAAATTCAAAATAAAATTTCCCCAAGGAGAAAGCTGAACTCAAAATCTCAACCTAAAAAAAGAAAAATTCCAAATAGAAAAACCCAATTGAAAGATCCCAGCTTTTGAAATCAAACCTTCATACAAACCCCAGATTATACACACTAATTTTCAATAAAAACAAACCCTGAAATCACACAAACAACCCCAAAAAAAAAAAAAAAATTCTTAATCTCCTATTCCCTCTCCAAACAAATTCCGATCAAAGTAACCCATAAAAACCCATACACCCACTAACTTCAACTGAATGCTAAACCCAGTACGGATTGTAAAGCTGATTACCCAAAAAGAAGAATCAAAAAATAAGTATGGGCACGAGCTAAATAAAGGAAGACAGGAGTAAAGGCTACAGGAAGAGATAAATTTTTCTTTCCACCTTTCTTTTTTTAAATATTTTCAGGCAGCAATATTTTTGTTCTTTGTTTTCCTTAGGCAGCGCCGCAGCGTATTTCTCCTCTCCGCCTTCGTCGCGGCTACGTGCTTGACCAGGAGGCGCCAAGTGTCGACTGTCTGTTTCTATTTTTTTTTCACTTTTAAGACATGCAGAGCTTGTTGTTATTTGTAAATTATTTGAGACACTTTTTAATACGGAGTACTATATGGATAGGGGTTGGGGAGGGGGGACAGTTGAGGGGCGATACGTGGACCAATTGAGATTGGGTTTGTGGGGACCATGACGTAATATCTCACCAATAGGAGCCCGCGAAATGGGAGGATCTTATCCGTCCACGTTGCGTGTAAGGAACGGCAAGATGGGGTGATGGTTTTATTTTGGATCGTAGTGGGCGTTGAAGTTGGGGTTGGGCCGTGAAAGCTGCCGAAAGATGATTGGGTAAAGTTATGGTCCCTCAAACTTTCATATGGACTTCTGATTGAGTCCTTTAACTTAAAAAATCTTTGATTTAATCCCTAAAGTTTGGTGTTTTGGGTCCCAACTTGGTTTTTTTGTTAAAAATCCAATGATGTATCCTGTTAACTCACAGGAGTACAATAACATGTCAAAATATTATGACACGTCACTGTACACATGGAAAAAAGATGAATGGGCAAGAAAATTCATCACATTATCGCCTAACACTAAGAAAAAAGAAAAAAAAGGGAGGCCCACCTATGCATAAACTTACAACTTCTCCCCCTTTCTTCCCATTAACCCTAAAAATCTAAGACCAATTGGAAAGAACCCAATACGTCTAAGTTCAATTGAACTCAACACATCTGTGTTTGATAAGACCTAGCAGGCAATGGGTTCAATGGAATCCAACAAGTGATGGGTTCAATGGAACCCAACAGGTGTTGGATTTAATTGAACCCAACAAATTCTTTTAGGCAAAAAATCAAAAAGATTTTTGGCTTTTTGTGAGTTTTATTGTTTAATAATGACGAAGAATAGAACTCCATTTCATTGAATTGATTGTTTAATTCAAAAAAATTGTGATAAAAGTGGACTTGAAGGAGGCAAAGAGAGAGAGAAAAAATAATGAATGAAGAAGATTTGAGAAAGAGGATGTTGGAGTATAAGGGCAAAATTATAATTTTTGATGGATTAGATAATTATATTTGTTTTATTATGTGACAAGGTTTTTTTGTCACATCATTCATTTATCCATACTATCAATCATATGTGTCAAATATTTTTAGACATGTCATTCTTCTTCTGTTGATCAACAGGCCACCTCAGCGAAAATTTCACGGATGGACTAAAAGTTAGCCAAAATACCAAACTTTAAAGACTAAATTAAGGATTTTTTAAGTTAAGAGACTCAATCAGGGGTTTGCACGAAAGTTAAAGGACTAAAATGAGAGTTTAACCTTGGTTAAATATCCGCTGGATAGGTTGGGGTCATAACAGGTAGGTTGGGTTCTTAGCAGGTAGTTTGGGCCTTTGGGGACCAGAACACTTTCCGGATATATATATATATATATATGTTTGCAACATTATTAAATGAAAAATTAAGGTTAAGTTACATTATATAATTAATTTTTATTTAAAAATTTATTCATAAATTAATATTATTTATTTATTTAATAATATATTATACTTACTTAAAACATATTATAATTATAAATTTATAATTTTATGTAATATTGTAACTATAATAATATTACTGTATTTAAATTTTAGTACTTTCTCTATTTTAAAATAATTTTCATTTTTTTAGTTTGAGTTTGTCTTAAATTAATTATTATTTTTTATTGCTTAAGATAAATAAATATTCATTAATTTAACTATATTATTATTTATTTATTTTGATTAATTATCTTATTACAAAAATCTCACTTTATCTTTTAGCTTATTTTTAAGAATAATACAAATAAATACATAAATTATTTCTAAATCTTTAATTTAAAGAAAAAGTAAAAAACCTATAGTTACTTTAAGATAGAATAAATAAATAAATATTACTAAATAGATTGAATAAAATAAAGCAGTACAACTTTGTTTTCCCCAAATTGGCTTGGAAAAGTAGCTATGGATTAATTATAAGCTTGGAAAAGTAGGTATAAATTAATTAAGCTTCCTTCGGTTACAAGTGTGGTGTTATGTTGTGTTAATTATGATTTTTTTTTTGTCTTTTATCATTCTTAAAATATTTTAAATATTATATTAATTAAAATTGATAAATATATACGTTATACAATATAATATTAGTATATATCATTTTCGATTCTCAAAAATAAGTAGAGTTTTAACTTATATTTGAAAATTAAAATCTCATCTTATTAAATGTTGATATTTAAATTTAATAATTCATTATATATTTTAATATATCAATATTTAATAAAATAATTTTTTAATTTTAATTAAATAAAATAACGTAATTTAATATTAAAACTCCAATTAACCTTAAAAGTAAAAGCTGGCATGCATTTTTTTTCATATAATATTAAGTAAATTTAATAAAAAAATCCGAAAATAAATGGAGTGGATTCTTTTCCGTGTCTATATTATAGTAAACAGAATAAATTTTATTTGGGTAACGGTAGCAAAAGGCAGAGAGGAATCCTACAGCGGAGTGTACATGTACTCTGCAATTGAATGGTATAGGATGAATTTTTTTAACTTTTATATTTTAAAAAAATATATAAGACTTGGATAACCCGTTTCGATTAAATGGTATTAGATCTTGAGTTAAGACTGTTCACTCCTTATGAATAACGAGTTCGAATCTCATTCTCCTTCCTCTCGTTAACATGTAAATAATTTTAAATTATTCAAAAAAATAATAATAATAACACTTTGCACAAATTTGGTGCGAGGAAAAAATGCCACGTGCACTGTTTATTGGGATCAATATTTTAGGTAAGGTTGTTTGACAAAAGTACCCTTGTATGTTCTTTATTTAATCATGATTTTTTTCAATGCCGTGTGATTTACGGTTAAAATTATTTTAAAGGTAATTAAGCTGCTTTTGAGTTATGAGTTAGCTTGTATTTCTTAAATTCCGTTTACTTTATAGTTTGGGAAAGCAAACCATTCAAATAAACTTGCAATGAACTAAATATAATAATTGGTCAAGGAACTTGTTTTGTAGTTTGTACGCTCAGCTCGTAGTAAAGCAGGAGATAAGGTCACTTAACTCCCCTAGGCATGATATGGCCAATCAAACTCGCTCCTCCATCACCAAAACAGGCAAAAAAAATAAAAAAATAAAAAAAAATTAAAGGTTGGAATTTCCAAAAAAGTCTCTAACACATGTAAATATTATGGACAATGATTAGTATATATTTTGATTCAATATACTGTATGATACACTTATTAAAAAATTATTATTATTTAGTTTAAAATTAAAGACAAACAAATTTAATAATACACTTATACACTCATAATATAAAAACTGGTTAAATTGATTGTATTTATATTATATTTTTAGTGATTAAACCGAGAGTGTGTCAAAAAAATATGTTGAATCGAGGGTGTACCAATTATTTTTTAAATATTATATGCACAAAAATGTACTTTATTGTTTAGACAATAAAATATTAACAATTAAATAATAAAAAAATTTATTTATGTAGGTTCCTTCATTTAGTGGTTAATATATAGTAATTGCAAAATATTAATTAAACTTATTTATACAATAAAAACAATCTTATTACCAACCATGTGAATGTCTCAAGATTAATGGTTGTCTGGGCAGTTTCGTAATCTAACACTGTTGAAATTCTCAACTGCTTCTACACCTGAAAATCTCGAGGATGTTTCCTCAGGGAAAACACTCTAACGTTCAAGTCAGCAATACTCAATACTCTAAAGAGAGATGCTCTCAAGGAGTAATTGCAGAGAGAGAAACATAAAGATTAATTACCTTCATCGGTGGTAGTTGGGGGGTATTTATAGCCCCAAATGCTGACATGCATCAGTACATGTAAGCACCTCATTGACCTACGTGTTGCTGCTCACGTGGGTATGTCTCTTCCTCTTGGACCTATGGGTGTATAGTTGAGCCTGCTACGTGTGGCCCAAAGTGGGTGTTGAGCCCCAAAGTGGGTGTTGAGCCTAATCCCAACAATGACAATCTTTTTTTTATTCCTGAGATGATTCATAATTTATGGTAGATGTTTTTGGGTGAAGTGTTTTAAGGTGGTATGGTGGTATATGTTGATTACGTGCACTAAACTAGGCACACATTTTTCATAGAAAATTTCTTTTGTGCAAATAAAAAGTTGGTATGTAATTTGAGGTTTTTTTTTTTTTTTTTTTTAGTTCCATTTCAAAGGTTTTCCTTTCCATAACATGTTGGGATTTATAATATTATGACAAAGTTTTTTTGATAAGATGTTCTTAAATATACAGGGCTGTCAATTTTTAATTAAATGAGAATTTCACTTGAAAACCTACACTGAATTATACAAATTACCTAAATATTTTCTTATAAAAAAAAAAAAAAAGATATCCTAGTTAAGTACAAGTAATTAGGAATATTAGACACGACTTTATTTTCCTCTAATTACATTTTTAAACATAATTTTTTTTCTTTATTTTTCTTGAGATCGTTTTTCTTTTTCTATTATCAGTAATTTCCATATCAGTCGTCAGAGGAACATATATAAAAGCAATAGACCTAAACGGTGCAATTTTTTTTCTTTCTTTTAAGCTAGGTTTGTCTAATATAAACACTAAGAATATAAGAAATATTTTTTTTATTATAAATGTGTGTTAAAAAATAAAATTTAATATTTAATTCATTAACCTTTTAATTAAATTTATTTATTTGATAATAATATTAAATTAATATCAAATTTTATATTTATATATATTTATAATAAAAAGTTATGTTTAATATGTGTTATAAAGATACATATTAAAAAAATTTTAATTTTAAAAATCAAGTATTTTAATTAAAAAAATTATTATATAATACAAACAATGTTAAATTACTTAATAAATATTATCAAATAAAAATAAACTTTTAATATAAAAGGTCTTTTCTCTATCTATCTACTATCAATAAGAAATTCTTAATTAAATCGTCCCTCACTTTCATGGTTTTCCTCCTTTCCTGCGACGTAGCGTCCACTGAACCACCAAATCTATTTATTTTTATGTAAATCACCAAATTTGGATTAAAATAAATAAAATTATTTGCCCCTTAAGCAACTAAAATAAACTGAGCACGCTTACTTATTTTCTATTTGGTTGGCTCAAAGTCGAAACAGCAGGAACATTGACTATGGGGACTATTTAACACAATTATTGCCCGAAATAGAAATAAAAGAATTTTTTTTAATAATATATGAGGACTTTTAAAGTATGACTCTCACCTAATTTCTATTGGTGAAGAGGATAAAAGCTTTGGCCTCACAAAATTAGTCAATAACCTTTAAATGCAACATCATCCCTTCCTCTCTCTCAAATGTTCACCATATTATACCCATAATAATTGCATTATATTAGTCCATCTGATCATTCATAGTTAAATTAGAGAATTTATTTTTAAAAAATAAGTATTTTAATATTTTCTTCATTTAATTTTAATTATTTTGATTTTATTTTATTTAAACATTAATTTCAAAATGAAAAGTTAATAAATATAAATAACAATTAAAAAATAGTTTCATTTAATAATTTTTTTCATTTTTTCACTCATATATTATATTAAATTTTTATTTTAAATATTAATATCTAAAGTAAAAATCAAACTAAACAAAAAAATTAATAAATAAATGGATGTTGTATTAAGCTTTTCAAATAATTAAATTATAATTAATAAGATAATAAACACCTTCTTTTACCAACTAGACTACCCAATTAGGAAAGCAATATTAATCCTAATTAACCTCATTAATAAAATGAATAATGATAATGAAACTAAAATTAAAATCAAAATATGATATCAATAACATAAAATAAATCATATCATTTAAAATATTAAAAATTAAATTTTATATTATTTAATAATTAACTCTTTTTATTTTTATATATACAATTCATAATATTATATATATTTATAACAAATTTAATAATACAACTTAAACCACCAACCACCTAAATAATTAAATAGTTATCTCTTTTTGTTGAAAGTAAAAGATTCTAATTCGAATCACATAACATACAAGTGAGATAAAAAAAAAAAGGTAAAATAAGAAAATGATTACTTTTTATTATATAATCAAAATAAAATAATAATAATATAATTTATATCTTATCATTAATTTTAAATTTTTAATCTCAAATTTTCATCGTCCCTATCTTTACTAATGAAATATCAACTCATAAAAAAGTCGGTGGGCGGCTAGGGCTATCCTACGACTTTGAAGTTTGAACTTCAAAACAATAAGTCAGGATAAGAGGCTTAGAAAATGATAGGTAAATTTGCGAAAAAGTAAAAGAGAAACAGCACATCAAATTAATCAAATACTGAATCTGAATTATCCGTTTTGACCACAACAAACCCATTTCAGACAAAGTAGAAAATGGCCAAAAAAAGAAGGGAAAAGATAGAAAAGTTGCACAGTCCTTTTTAATCGTTTGGAGTGGATTGTTCAAGGGAAGATGAGGTTGTCGAATGTGGGGTCTTGCTTCAAGAGCAAGGCCATTTTCTTGCAAAAGGACAAAACACTTTCATTATCTCCACATAAAGATACAACACTAGCAGCCATGACTAATCCATATCTTCTCTAACTTTGTTACACGTACGTCTCTAGACATCAATCTGTGCAAACTTCTCTTTTTCAGTTAGGAGAATTTCGTATTGTGAATTGGTAAAAACATTCTCAGAGTCATGTGAGCTAATAAATCAGTTTGTGCAATTTAACGTTGTTGAATTGCAAAACATCATTCTTTAATACATACTTTGCCACAATCATGGCAAAATATTAGTGTATTCATAAAAAGAAAAAAACTTTTTTATAATTTAAATTATATTGAATTACAAAATATAAACTTTTATATAAGATGTAGACTTTTTAATGTTAAGAGTTTTTTTTTTTTTCATTTAAGGTTTTTATTTTATAGTTTAATATAGTTTGAATAGCAAAACAACAAACTCTTTTTAAAAATTCAAAGAGAAAATAAAAATCCTCACATTTAAAATATAATAAGAAAATAATTGGTACACACTCAATTCAATATATTTTTTGACATATTTCTAGTTTAACCAATAAAAATATGATATAAACATAACCGATTCAATTAGTTCTTATATTTTATGTGTATGATTATATTTTTAAACTCGCTTATATTTAATTTTAGATAAATTTCTTTTAATAAATATGTTAAATCGAGTATGTATTAATCATTACCTAATATAATAATTCTTTATAAAATTATTTAAACAAGTTTCATAAATTCTTTTATATTAAATTTTTTATATATTAATTCATTAACATTATTAAAATAATTTTATAAAAAATCATAATATTTTACTTATTAAAATATCTTAATTTTTTATTTTTATATTTTTTACAGGGACAATGATTAGCAGTTAAAAATTAAAAATTAGTACCTTACTCTTTGGTAAGATTCGATCATTGATTAGGGGTGCAATTCATCGGTAATCCTGTTGAGCTGCAGTGGTCACCAATAAACCACAACAAGAAAATGCTATTAAAATATCTTAATTTTGTTCCCTACCAAATTCATAAACTTCAAAAACTTAGGAATGATAACCTTTTCCTATTTGTTAATGAATAATGAATGGAAGTAAAAGCACTTGCGGCTTTAGCCGCAATGACAGTGCATTAACACTCTTGACTTCTTTATCAAAGATTCAAGTTCTCAATACAGTAATATTATAATTATTTCTTCTTCTTCTTCCAATTTCTCATTGGTCAAAAAAACAAAAATGAATGGAAGTAGAAACCGCGTAAAGTGCACCTTCTCCCTAGTCAACGGTTTAAATTCGATTTTTTTTTGTAAATTTGTTTTAAAAAAAAAAAGAAATAAGAAATAAGAACCTTTTGCATATTGGTGACCGTCATTTTCCGCCTTAAGAAGACAAAAATTAATCATGCACACAGGTCGGCAGCCGGCCTCCGGATCAGAGCCTGCAGTAACCGCACTATTCCCAACTGTTTCGATTTGATTCTGATCTTAATTATGGGGGTCAATGTGAAATCAGAATCAATTAATGTGGTCCTCGCACATAATAATTAGATGACTATCACCGGAGCAGGAAGTACAAATGGTGTTTGGTGCGCACCATGAATTCATCCAATCGAAGAGCCCTCCCCATATCCATCACTCTTCACAAAACTTTCAGTTGATTTTTGGGACCTTACACGTGGTGAAGATAACAAACTACGATTCCTGAATTCTGATTGGTTGGATTCTTTTCCGGGATTTCAACTTTCTCAGGAGCCAAACAGGAGGTGACGTCTAGCTTTATGTGCTGACACCTAGCAGCAACCTCTTTTTCTTGTAGTTGGATTATTTTATTTTTCCTAAGATTTAGCAGTGGGCATGGATGCCGCAGGCATCATTTTTCCCTTTCTTTAATTGTCAGACTCATACCGACCAACGGAGAAGAATAACATTAGACAATGACACAAAAAATTTATTAGTTTAAATAGAAAAAATTTAATTTTTTTAAAATGAATTTTTAATCTTGAATTTTATAGATAAAAAAATAAATATGAAAATAACTTTTTTATGGAGTGTAATTCAATTTAATTTTTAATTAATTGAAATTTAGTAAAACTTTTAAAAACTAAAAGATTTAATAAAAAAATTAGATAGAGAAACATGGTGAAAATACAAAATATTAGACATATAGATTCCGAGTCTGTCTCTAATTTTCTATTACAAAGACATGGTCTATTTACACACATGAATTTTACATAAATTATCAATGGTCATTTGATATGATTAGTGTGCTCCCATTTCTATACTATAATATGATGGTATTATGGACAGTTTTTAAGTGTCATGTTAAATAGATTTTCCTAATTTACCTCCCTCCAAAGAGTTGGATGCTGTTAAATGAAAACAAGCCCTTGGGTCACTCAATGATTTGCTTTAATTTTTAATTTGGGCTTAGAAAGTGAATGGTAATGGGCCTCTTCCCAGCCCAGGATATACTGGTCCGTTAACTTGCACAATCTTGAACCAAATTTTTTATCATCGAAACTTCAACACGCACAGAAGGAATAAATACTTCTCTATGAAATTAAAAATCTCTTTCTTTACCAAGAGATTTAGATAAGGATATATTCCTTTCTCTTTCTCTCTATGGAATTAAGAACTTCAAAAGCAAAAATTATCCCAGTTTTTTTCCAAGAAATTTATGATAAGGGTCTAGTTTCATATTCTGAAATGAAAAGGTCTGAACATTAAAAATTTTGCCACTCCTTTTGTGATTGCAATGTAACATATTTTACTCTTGCTAAATGAACTGCAGCGATGGAGCTCATTAATACAGGACAAGTGCAAGCCATCGTTGGAACAAGTGCAGAGGAAGTAGCTCTAATATATGAGATAAATAATGCCACCGTTGATATCCCCATCATTTCCCTAATTCCATCTGCTGCTATAGAACCAACATCAATGCCAATTTTTTTACTAACGGCTGATGATTTCTGCCTACAGATGCAGACAACGATTTCTATACTACTGACTCAAGTTTCATAACCCCTCCTCTTTGATTCACTAACAAAATTAACAACTCATCACTGGCTTAACAAACCTTTGAATTAAAATCCATAAATTCT
>BPVZ01000022.1:855220-873518 GCA_020521535.1 Rubroshorea leprosula
TGAAGTAGGTATATATAAAACATCTCCCTTATCAATTGCCCTCTTTCTTTGTTCCTTTCTATGGTTCATATGTATGATGAATTAATTGGCTGAACAAATCTATCTAAAGGTCAGATTTTCCCTTCTCAATTGGTTGAACAAATCTCTCTAAATGTCAGATTTTCCCTTCTCAGCACCATAATTTCCATGTAGAATAAGCAACCCTAGAATTAGCTAAATGCTGAATCTGATGTTTTGGGTTTGAGTAGTACTTGGATGCCGCCGTTGGGGGATATATAGCGGATAGATACCGGAGACGTGGAGAAAAATTCAACTAAGTGATTGGGGAAAGTTGTTGATGAAGAGACGATGATTAGACAGGTCATACAATATAGGCGTTTAATTGGATAAAAAAATGGTTAAAGAGCTGGACTGGTAAAAATAAATAAATGTAAGGGCCTAACTTTAGTTTATACTGCACTTTAGAAAAATAGTAGATAATTACGTTAATTAAAAGGATTTTTTTTTTTCGGTTTTCGTTGGTATCTAGGACTTCGCCCCGACTAATCCAGATCGATTCGTGTCGCGCACCTAGAAATGGTAGGTAAGTCTCCCAACGGAGCTGCTGCATACACAAGATTTCGAACTCGAGACGTTACTTAAGTTGGAACAAGTCGCTTACCACTTGATCTAACCCTCGTTGGTTTAAAAGGATTTATTTAATCGTGATACAAGTTAAAATATATTAAATATATTATTTTATAATAAATTATTTTATAATAGTAAATTAGGTAATTAGGACCCCATTTGGAAGTCCGACTGTTCAAATTGAAGCACCAGCGCAGAACACGAGATAATCCAGCGCCATGTTGGGAGGGGGGCGGGGGGTGGGTTCGCCGGTCCCTCAGTTGTGAGCCACGCAAGTCAATGTCAACTCTTTTGACTTCCGTATCACCCAAAATCTACGGCACCGCTGTCCACAAAGCACGCTCAACAACCGAATCCCACACAGCATCTCTCCTATCCCTGCCGTCCATTTCTTCATTAATGCACGCGCCACACCTGCGAGTACCTTTTCCGATCGGCCGATATCCTATGAATCTCCGCCGACCGACACCGTAATTACCTCCTTTCTCGCGAGGAAAACGATGGCGTCGATCGCACTCTATTCCCAAAAATCCAGAAATTAAATTTCACCTTAAGTAAACACAAGCGAACAAACAGATTAGATCCAGACGAGACAGCCTTGCAATTTCGTATAAATATATCTGCAGGGACTCGTGCATTAACTAATGCCAGTTCATTTTCTCTCTGTCATTTTCACAAACACCAACAGCTCCTAGATCTCTCCCCGGAGCTGCGGCACCGGAGAAGCTTCATTGCAGTATTTGATATGCTTGTATGCTCGATTACTACCTGGTTCTGTTGAAGCGTTGTTGAGTGTATTAGATTTCGGAGGAGGATGGACGCTGCCGATGGAACGGTGAGATTAGGAGCTCTGAAAATGAAGGCGGCTCGGGGCCGCGATTTGGATTCCGATGTGTCGGTTTCTTCGCCGGTGACTAGACAGAAAGCTGCTGCCGCCAAGCAGTTCATTGAGAATCATTACAAGAACTACTTGCAAGGATTGCAAGATCGTATGGAGAGGTAATATTGTTCGGATTTTGTTCTTCTTTCACGCTTTAAGCTGTTGGACAAAGATTATGTTGTTGTTGAGCGTTGTATGCTATTGAAATCGCTTTAATTGAATGGAGCAGCTTCTTATTGATGAGAATTGAAGGAAATATTTAGAGAATGCGGTCCTACTGCTGCTCAACATGTATTTGTTTCACTTGCAATTCCATAAGCATTTTAATTCTTCTATTTATGTTACAGCTTAAAGTAGTTGTGATTCTTCTAGACATGTGATTTCATCTGTTTAGGTAATTATTAAGTTGCTATGGCATTATTCTTGTTAAGCATTTGATAGTGTTCTGATGGTACAATGATAAATTGATGTGAACTATATGTCATGATCAATGGCAGTTATAAAAGGAATTTGTTGCACCAAACTAGAATTGTAAATATGATTTGCCAATTGGGTCCAATAGGCATGTTATTGAGCTTTGAAAATTGAAACCGTATACGAGTGATTCAGTTTGGGCAAATGTTGTTTCAGACGTCGAGTGCTTCAAAGAAGAGCACAAGAAGCTCAAATTCCAACTGAGGAGCAAGAGGAGATGCTGAGGAATCTGGAACGTAAGGAAACTGAATACATGAGGCTGCAAAGACGGAAAATTGGAATTGATGATTTTGAACAATTAACTGTAATTGGAAAAGGTGCATTTGCAGAGGTATGTTGGAACTTAACCACATGAAAACTCTTCTTCCTTGATCAAAATTTCTCGTGATTTGATGTCTGGGACTTTCTCTCTTGTTGCCATGTCAATCCAGTAGAGAAAACTCGAATTTCAGCATGAGCTATTATGGACGTTTCTTAGCCTGGTTTATGTTGTATTCCTTATAATAAATGTGTGAGAAATTTTAGTATGCTTTATGGATGGGATGTTACTTACCAATTATCACTGTAACTAATGCAGGTTAGGTTATGTCGTGCTAAAGATACGGGAGAGATTTTTGCAATGAAGAAATTAAAGAAATCTGAAATGCTTCGCCGTGGACAGGTAAACCTACCAAATCAAAGTGTTATCCACTATTGCACAGAGTATGGCTCCAATAATATGGTTAAGGATTGGATTAATGATAC
The DNA here is from genome assembly GCA_020521535.1 of Rubroshorea leprosula. Classification (NCBI taxonomy): domain Eukaryota; kingdom Viridiplantae; phylum Streptophyta; class Magnoliopsida; order Malvales; family Dipterocarpaceae; genus Rubroshorea; species Rubroshorea leprosula. The sequence continues at coordinate 857,946 of BPVZ01000022.1, forward strand.
AAAACGCTTGCATGGGTTTTGACCTTCCTCTTCTTTTTCAGTTTTCTTTTCTGATACACGTGTTATAGGATGATACTTGGGTGTCTAGATAGTTGGTGAATGCTGAATTTAGAAAGACCTTAATCTCATTTGACTTGGAACCTCAAGGCTGTTAGAGGATAATGATTACATAAAACTTGATTTGGATTCTGATGTATTTTCTTGATGATCATGTTATCTAATAGTATATTTTCCTTGTGGATTGTGAAATAAGTATTAATCATTCTTCTAATTTTTCTTTTATTTATTTCTTAGGTTGAGCATGTCCGATCTGAGAGAAACTTACTTGCAGAGGTTGATAGTCGGTGCATTGTAAAACTATTCTATTCTTTTCAAGATTCTGATTTCTTATACCTTATTATGGAGTATTTGCCTGGTGGTGACATTATGACGCTACTGATGAGAGAAGACACTCTCTCTGAAGATGTTGCACGTTTTTACATCTCAGAAAGCATTTTGGCTATTTATTCAATTCACCAACACAATTACATTCATCGGTATGGTTGATGGTCATAACCTTACTATAGCTGTATATCTTGTCCATGGAGGCCTGGAGCTGGCCTTGTTTGAATATGCATTCCCTGTAGAGTTCTGCCTCATCTAAACATATTTCTTATAAGTGTGTGCTTGGACCTTAGAAAACTGCTTGAGGATTATTAGATAATTAAAATAATGGAAAATAGAAAATTCAGTTTCCTTTTTCTTATGTTTGGGCTGAGTCACCTGGATATTTAATCTGAGCTTATTCTGTTTGTAGGGACATCAAACCAGATAACCTGATACTAGACAGAAATGGTCATTTAAAGCTTTCAGATTTTGGTTTGTGTAAGCCCCTAGATGACAGATATTCATCAATTTTGTTGGAGGATGAAGATATTACCTCTGAGGAATCAACTGTTAATACTGAATCCCCGTCTGGCTCTGATAGAGTCCCTTGGTTGATGCCAAAGGAACAATTACAACAATGGAAACGCAATCGCCGTGCTTTGGTATTACGTTATGTTTTTTCTATGTATTCATTTCCTAGTTAGGAGCAGTAGACATATGTAATTTTATTCACTTATTTGTATTTCTTAAGAGGGCATTTTTTCCTTCTTTGATAACATCTACATTTCCTTAGGCCTATTCAACTGTTGGAACCCTTGATTACATGGCACCTGAAGTCTTGCTAAAGAAGGGATATGGGATGGAATGTGATTGGTGGTCTCTTGGTGCCATCATGTATGAGATGCTCATAGGCTATCCTCCCTTCTGTTCTGATGATCCTCGGATAACCTGCCGCAAGGTGGCATCTAACTGTGGTTCTTTGTTTACTTATTAGCACTCTTCACTTACTAAATGGGCAATATTTCTCTTTTGCATCAGATAGTGCATTGGAGAACCTGCCTGAAATTCCCTGAGGAGCCAAAAATATCAGATGAGGCTAGGCATTTGATTTGTCACCTGCTCTGTGACGTTGAAACAAGGCTAGGTGCCGGGAGGATAGAAGAACTGAAGGTAAATTCTTTCAAACAAAATAACTTTTCTTGTTTGGCATTTTGGTTGAAAGATCATGAAGGTACTTTTGCATCATGCATTAGAAATTACTAAATTTCCACAACATTTGCTAGAATATTCTTCTTGGTTTGAGCTAGTTAGTATTCTTGTTTTATCTTAAATGTTTCTCAGGGACATCCTTGGCTCAGAGGCATTCAATGGGAAAAGTTGTATGAAATGGATGCTGCTTATAAGCCCACAGTTAATGGAGACTTGGACACTCAGAATTTTGAGAAGTTTCCTGAGGTGAGTAGATTGAGAACCCTTTAATTGGATTCTACAGTTGTTCTATGCAGTAAAATGCTCAGAGGACAATGACTCATGAAATCTTTTCTATTTTGGAATACTTTTAACTCAAGCAAGGTTCTTTTCCCCAAGCTTTTAGTGTTCTCAACATGTCTTATATTTAACCATCATTCCTAAAATAATGTATATTTTCATAATATTTTTCTACCTGTGCATATGATGTGCAGGCATGGCCTCATTCACTATTCGCTATATAAATGAGGCTATAGACTGTTAAAAGAGTGTTTTGGTTCACAATATTTGACATTCCTAGTTCTAAAGAAGAAAACCAAAACAATTTGTTTTTCTTGTTTCTTAACAGATAGTTGTTTTTCTATTTTGAAACAATTTTAAAATGTAGAAATAATTTTTAAAGGTTTGTAATGCTTGTGCATTCTAATAAATTTTCTTTTATCTTTTGTTTTCTATTTCATAGTTGGAAGGTCTACCCTCTACAACACCACAAGTGGGGCCTTGGCGGAAGGTAAGGACCTTGTTTTTACCCTGATGTTTATTTTATTTGTAAATAGCTGTAGGTCATCTTTTGATGTGAGGAGTTTTTGCTGAAAAATTTCAAAATCTTTTGCTTGTTTGATTTTCCAGATGTTGACATCAAAAGATACAAATTTCATAGGATTCACTTTTAAGAAGTCAGATGTCCTTAAATCACTTGCGAGCTCAGGTATGCTGCTTTTGATGATGTAAATAGCCTGTTATTCTTTTCTTAACTGTAGGAATTTTGGGGTTCAGTTATTTTATGCCCATTGCTTGCTAGTTCCCTTCACATCAGTCATCCTTATCTTTGAGCAAAAAAACTCAGTTCCAGTGTAAGTATTATGGTCTTAACATTAACCTAGTGAATTATGGGTAAGTAAGATACATGGTAACTTGGTGCAGAGGTGAAGTCTGATAAGTTGTAAGAATGTTATGCATATATTATTTTCTATGGAGTTATCAGCAAAGAGTTCCAGTTAAGAAAGTATGCATGATAGATGGTATTGTCCATAGATATGGCCGTACAGGTGTTATCGTTACTGATTTTCCTTTACTAGACTAGTGCTTAATGCTTAACCTGGAACACAATAAAACGGAGGGAAAATGAAAGAGAAGAACAATTAGGTAATGTCCAACTTCAGTATGTGCCTGTTCAGAAGTCACATAAGGATGGAGCAACACATGGCTGTTTTGCCACAATCCAATTTGAAGTTATTAATGCATACCTTGACCCCTAGATGAAAATCTTTTCTCCCCCTCAGCCCCAAAAGACAATGGTGAATGTATTTGGTGAATAAAAAACAAAATTATGTGATTCAAGCTTCACTAAATAGAAACTAATTTTTTCGCCTCAGATATGCAATTTCTCTTCTACATTTTACCTAAAAAGATGTGCAATTTCCCTTTAGCTTCAATGCCTGCTATTTTCTCCTAAGCTGCTTCTCGTTTGATTTATAGAGTATAACCACTTATTGTAATTCTTTTTATTAAGTCACAGTTTAAAACACATATGAACAATAACTAATTGGAGAAGTTTTCCTTTCACAAGTTTCTTGCAACTTAATCTAATTTTTCAGGTTTACCACACGGCACACTCTACTTTGGAATTAGCAGTGTTTCATCACATTATGAAGGTCCCAAGCTGTACATATGTTACTTGGCATCTTTAATATCCATGAAGTTTTGTTTAAATTGTTTAAATAATAGTTGGGGTGGGACCATATTGCCAATGTCAGAAACCATCAATATTAAAAAAAGAAAAAAGAAAAAAAGAAAAAAAAAATGAAGAAGAGAAAAACAGAAAGAAAAGAATAGGAAACCATCAGTATTTGGTAGGCATCTGATTTGTTGATGAGGTGTCCAATTGCCTTTGGCTCATTGATATCCAATGTGGTAAACCCGTTTTGTGGAAGAATCTATCAATATCCATGAAGTTTATGAATGTTAGGGATGGACTCATTGTTTGGGTGTTCATTGCAGGTACAGACATGAGAGTCAATGGACCTCCAAACGGCCCATCTTTAATTTCCTTGCTAGGTATGATGATTTTTCTTGTTTTCTTTTCTTTCTCACTTGAGCATCTGCCGATCTCCTTCCGGTGAATGGTTATTCATTTTAACAGAATTTTCATTTAATGAATCAATACAAATGAAGCCGCTCAATATGCAAGGATTCTCTCCTCTGTCACTGTCCTTTCTCAATCTCTCATTATTTGGCTATTCATTAATGGCATGTTTGTAGAAGCTAGTAAATGTTGGTCCATGCGTAATCACTTGTGTGTTTCCACTTATGCAGGCCGGATTGATCTTCAAGAAACAGCAATACCAGAGGGTGAGCAGAAGCAGGAAAGTTGATTTTTAAGCACTTGTTTGCTTCTGTTGAGTTGAGGCTCAAGGGTAGTTTTTCCTATTCAAGTTGAGCAATTATCAAACAAGACCGAATTTGGCAAGAACAGCTGAAGGAAGACATTAATATGATGAATTAAAGAAAACAGCATCTCATCTTCACCCCTATTCTTCTGATCCTTGTCCTGATCCTGGAGAATAAGAGCTGCTATAAAGCTGAAACAATGTCGAAATCCATTTTGAATGCCATTCATTTCCCTTCATATAAATGCCTATTAATTAGAAAACTTTTTCATGTATATGCAATACTAACTGCTGCTCACGGCTACCCATTTCTGTCGCTTGTTATTTTGTTCTTAGCACTGTATTCGTTCTATATCAGTACTTGCTTTCTGTGGAACGGTTTGGAATTTATGAAGTCAGATACCACCAGAAGCAGATAGCATTGGATTACATGGATTTATCAATTCAGATTTTGAAATTCGTACCTCAAAACCATGCATAAGTTTCACATGCATCTTGACCAAATTGTTGCACCATTCTACCCTCTCCTAAATTCTATAATTTGACTTTGTTGTTGCCCATCTAGATGCAATGCCTTGAGCCTTCGATTGTTCTCGACCAAGTCCTTTGTTTCTTTTTGGTAAATGACCAAGTCCTTTCTAAATGCTTGTATTTATCCGTTATGATCATCTCCAAGTCAGATTTTGAATATTTTAATGCTTTTAAATTAAAAAAAATAAAAATAAAAATCAAGATATTTTAATTTTTAAAATATTATAATTATTTATAAACTTATTTTAATTTTTTTTTATAATTTTTTTATATATTAATATTTTAATTTTCAAAATATATTAATTTTTTCAATCTCTTTAAAATTTATATAAGAGTGTTATTAAAATTAATAAAGAATCTTACGTAATTTTCAAGACTCGACTTGGAGAGTGGAACCCAGACTGGAAGCCATCACTGAGCGGCTCGCAATGAATTTGGTAGCTTGAAGCCGTAAAGGGCTAAAAGCGTTGCGCCACCAGCCACGGCCCACCCAATCGTGTCGGCTAAGCTAAGGCAGCAGATATTTTGCCACTGCAACAAATATCTGGCCCTTCCCGAGGTGATGTGGAATGTGACGGCCCCATGACACGTGTAAAAGCGATGACAACTGTAACGTTCTTTTGTCCCCTCGATGGCACTATCTTCCGTCGCCCCCCCATTATTCTCTCCATTTCATCTTCTTCGTTCTCCTATCTCTCTCTCCTTCCTTCAGTCTTTCTCCTTTATCCCATAAACCCATCGTCTCCGCTTTTCTAAGGGCAGATTTTACGGTGTATGTACATGGAGAGTTCTAGGAGAATTGAAACCCGGCCGAATTCGCAGGCGTCTGAGTTGACTCGTAACGGGTCACACGAGTTTGCTGAGCAAGAAACTACTTTGGGCGAGGTACCTCCTCCAAGTCCCCCTTCTTCGACCTATTTGTCTCTCATGTTTTCTATGATTCTCGTGTAATTTTGTTTTCTTCTCTCCATTTTGATAATTTTAAAATTCTCTAGTCAAGAAACCCCATTTTTGTAATCATGTATTCACTTGTTCTACAGATTTCTTCGCAAATTCTGTTTTCTTTTTAATAATTTTAAGTCTCTTGGTGGGTAGGGGGACTCGGGACTTTGAATTCTAGGAATTTGTTAGGTTTTAGGAAAATTTGGTGGGGAATTTCAGCTGTTTACAGTATAGTTTTTCTTCACCTGGGTTTTAGAAAAAACAGTAATAATAATAATTGTGTATTATTTTATCCGCCAAGCTCTCATAGTGTGCATTTGTTTTTTTTTCCTCAGTTGGGTTTTTGCTGTTGTTGTCACTTTCTGATCATACTCTTAATCACATGGCAGGATTCACCCATCACGGAATCTATGTCTACGGAGTGGACAGATGAGAAACATAGTTTATACCTTAAATCTATGGAAGCCTCATTTGTTAACCAGTTGTATGGTTCAATGAATTTACTTGGTTCCAACTTGCGCAACGAGAGGTTATCAGGCACGAGACCCTCTAGGCACACACATCGTGATGCTCATACCACCTATACTGGCCAGGTTCAACACTAGTTGTTCCTTATTGATGAGCTGTTTTCCCTTCATGTAGCCATATATATCTTATTATGTATTGCTTGTTTCAATTTTTTACTCCAGTTTAAAGTTCTTCGAGGTGGTTCCTGGAAGAAGATCAGTTTTGAAAGACCTGAATTTCGAGTAAATGGAGCAAATCGTGGTCTGGTGGCAAGTCCATGGATCCAACACTTCAGATCTGGGTCTAAGGTCCATGTCTTAACGCATCCTAGCATTCAAGGAATGGATTTATATGGGAACCACTATGATACATGTCACTCTGATCATTTGTGCAGTCATGATTTGATTGGCAGCGACACAGGTGCTTGCTTCTTTATTTTGATGCATTTATTTGGTTGTTAATTGTTGATGTCCGGTGGCCAATACAAAGTTCTTAATGTCCATGTTGTACACTGCTTATTTGTTGCTTTCAAATTGGTGAAACAAGAAGCATTACTTACCATAGTTTGCAATTACATAAAGTTCCATCACTTGAAATTACCTTGGATGATTTATCAAACCCCATACTTGCTGCCTTGTTCACACTTTTGGGTGCCTTTATTCTGTTACCTGTCATCTCTAACGTATTTATATCGATAATTTAATGTTGGAGTCATAAGATTATAGAGTTCCTAGGCCAGACCTGAATGTTCAGGCTTATAGGCAATTGATGTTTTATTTTTATTTTTCAGTGTTTACCATGGAATTTTTTATTGTGCCAAGTAAAGAGTTCTTATATCATTCAATTGTCAAAATGATATATGGTCTCTGTTGTTTTTCTTTATTCCATAGTTTATGGTTCATCTGTTATTGCAGAGGTGACAGACCAAAACTTTGCTGATGAGGAAAACGGTGAAAAGGCAAGCAACGCATGCAGCTCTAAGAAGATGAAGACTGTTGAAACCAATGACTCAAGCAATGATCAGGTCATTTGCTAGACTTATAAGCACCCAAAAACTCATTATAGCCTCTAATTTTTCTTAACTTCTCGACTGCTATTTAGGTTGTTCCTTAGCGTGAAGCCTCTCCTGTTTCTGAAAGCACATACGATTGGCAAATTTCTATGGCTAGATAAATGGCCTTGAATTGGTGATTCAAGGATTGTTCAAGATGCAAACAGATTGTGTGATTCCTTCCTAATACAGGAAGTGATCCAAGGATACCTCTGTAGTCTGTACATATGAATTTTGATGACTTCTGTACAAGTCTAATATTCCTGAGTCCTATTGTTGTATATTTGTGTGTGGCAGAGGTAGAATATTTAGGGGTTCAGATTGAGACTTCAATCAGTATTAGCTAGTAGTGTGACATTAAGTTTTCCTAGTTCTGTTGCATTCCAATGTTATATTTACATTTTCTTTTTTGACGGATCATGGAGTTTTCTCTATACTTATTTTCCTTACTTTATGCAATTTATCTTTTTATGTGGTTTATTAGGCTTTAGAAAATCAGTAAAATTTGCAAAGATATTGTATATTGGGAAGCCTGTGTTGTAGTGTAGATTACACTCTACACTGCAAAATATGAATCATTGAAAGGAGAAAGACTCTTAATATTAAGGATTTAAGTTTTATTTAATAATTAATATTGTATAGTTTAATATAAATTTAATTGCATAATATTATATATTTTTGGCTTTTTAACAAAAAAAAAAGAGGTTTTCCACGTTGGGCCCGAGGGGTCAACTATTGAGGCCCATGTTTAGGTATGGGCCCTACGTCTGGCCTCAGAAAAGTAAAAGAATAGTAAAGAAGAAACCGCGGTAAATGCTGCTTTGATATTTTGAGCATTTCAAGAAACGGCGAAAAATTGCATTCCTTCCGCCACTAACCTTCCTGCGATATCAACACGTACTCTTTCCGGCGGAGTTCCGTCCAAGACTAACCAACCGAAATCACGTTCCGTTTTCCGAAAGAAAGATTTTTCCCATCATTGAGGAAATTCCTCACGAAACCCTAACAGAACGCATACACTACTTTGGTTCTCGTTTTTTCTGTCTGTACAAAATTCTCCTCTTTTCCCTCCTCCTGATTTTGTGTAGGGTTTCAGATTTTCAATTCCTGATTCCTCTTCTTTTCTTATCCTGTAGTTTTAACAGTATCCGGTTGCTGAAATTGGGCGCTTGAACTTGATCGGAGGAATTTACAATGCTGCCTTTTATGTCGACCTCGAGGGCGGTGGGTTCTCTGATATCCCGTAAAAATGGGGTCAGGCATTTGATTATGCAGGCCAAGAGCAATGGTCAATTCCGGAAATTAGATCAATTTCGATACTTTAGTAGCATTGCCGGTATCGAAACCCCTTCAGTAAAGAAATTGACTGGTTGGAGCAGAGAGGACGTTAATTGGTTGTCTGGAAGCTTGTTTGATAGTAATATCATCCAAAGGAGGCGGTTTCTTGGGTGCGGTGATGGTGAAGAAGCTGGTGTTTTATCCAAAGTTTATGAGGAGAGGCGCGTTATGGGGTAATTTGATAGAAAAGCTTCTTCTTTTTTATTTTTTATTTTTTATTTTAATGTCTTTCTGCAGGTTCTGGTGCTCATTTAGTTTTGTTCTTAATTCAATTTTAGAAATTAGAATCATGGCTGTTGAATTGAGGATTTCTTTATTAATTTGGTTCTCTCATTGAAGAATGTATTGGTGCATAAATCTTTCTTTTTTGTTTTCCTTTATTGAGATGATATTATTCAGGTGGTTGGTTGTAGGCTTCTAGTTGAAGTTTTAGTGGTTTCTCTAGTTAAGTGCACTTTGCCACATTGATTCTGTGTTTCAATTCTTCACCTTTATTGATTTCTTGTGTTTTTTTTTTGGATAAAATATAAAAATGTTATTTATCCAATAAGACTATTCTGTACACTCAAGCAGCAGCTGCTGCTACTATCAATTTATAACTGCAGTTTTCAAGAATATCCAACTGCTATTGGGAGCTGTATAATGCCTTCTAGCCCCCATTGCACTGCTACAGCTAGGGGCAGTGATGAAGATTTTGGCTTGCAAATCCCAAAACCTTATTTCTAACATCAAACCTTATTAATTTTGTGTTGTTATCGTTATTGGTTTTTTTTTTTTTTTTTCTTCGGTTTTTGCAAGCTGACTTGTCTATAAGCTGATTTCTTTGAGGAAGTGGGATTGAATTATCTAATTGATCTTGGCTTCTTGAGTATTGGATTCTCTCATTGTTGTATCATACTATCATACATTTGTCTTTTATGCTAATTTGATTCTTAAATGAGAAAGTAATAAGTGAATATGGTTGTTAATGCCAGGTATTCTCCGGAACAGTTATTTGATGTGGTTGCAGCTGTTGACTTGTATCATGGATTTGTCCCTTGGTGTCAGAGGTCTGACATACTTAAATGGTATCCAGATGGGTCATTTGATGCTGAGTTGGAGATTGGTTTTAAGTTCCTTGTTGAGAATTATGTTTCGCATGTAGAATTGGAAAGACCAAAGTTTGTAAAGGTAATCAATTTCCTCGCAGTTTCTTAGGTGGTTATGTTTGGTATCTTTTTGAAATTACTTTCTACCGTTTTTTGTGAAGATAAAGTTAATTTGTTATCTTAGTTATAGCATGCAAAAACTTTTGAATGTCTGAACTACAATTCCAGCAAAGCTTAGTGGATATGGTGTCACTATGAAAACTCTACTAAATACCCAATGTAGAATATGTTTATGGAAAGGAAGAGTGAAACTGCTCGCAATGAATAACTAGCATAATGAAAAATGAAATGCAGTCTGAAATTGCTTTGTTTGCTTCTTTTATGGAGAATGTAGATGAGGGGAAAATACAGTATGCATGTTATACGAAAGAAATCATAGGGTATTGAGGCACTAATTTCAACTCACAGGTAATTATGTCCATTTTCATTCTCATCTCCCAATATTTTGGCTATTGAGATTTAAAAAATTTTTCTCCTAAGTGGTCAGGGTACATAAAGAGCAAGTCTGTTTGGTAACTATCAGTCTATCTCTGCCACTCTAACTAAGCATCCAAAAACCAAAACGTCCTGACTAGTGCCATAATGTCATTAAACTATTCCCTGATTGCTTGAGAATACTTGTGCCAACATATTTGGCAGTTCTTTTTAATGCAACTTGAGGAGTAAGATCAATAATTTTGTATTAGGTGAGGGAATCAAGGCAAACTTGTTCAAACGCCTATTCTTTCTATCTGATTATTAATCTTTTACATCTGTTTCATCCTCTAACAATGAAATCACTGATTGTTTGATTTCACATTCTGTTCTGCTTGCAGTCAACTGTGTCAGAGAGCAACCTTTTTGATCATTTGATAAACATTTGGGAATTTAATCCTGGACCAGTTCCAGGATCTTGCAACCTTTACTTTCTTGTAGATTTTAAGTTCCAGTCCCCACTTTACAGACAGGTAATTGTCCTAAAGTTAATCATCATCATTTAAATTACTATGACATCTGGATGCAGCTTCTTTTGAGATGATGAAACGTTCATGTTGCTGGCATTCACCATGCTAGTCATTCTTACCGCAGCAAACATGGCAGGGTCATTCCATTTTATTTATCTATTTTACTTCTCCCCCTTAAGTACTACCTCTCCACATAATGATTGTAGTACACCTTTTATCTGCCTAGCAACTCATTTTTTAAACATCTTGATAGCAACCATAGTTTGAAGCTTGTACCCTTTTTCTGTTCTTAGATGCCTATATATCATCTTAGAGATTAAGCTTTTCCTTCTTTTTATTTGCATGTGTCTGCCATTTTGCTTTTTCTAACTCTATATTTGAGCTGTAATAACTGATTCTGTGAGGACTATATACCCATTGAAAGTTCATCCAAGGCAAGTTTGAAGGCTTGAAGCATTCTCATCTTCTGACTTTTTTGACAGGTGGCAACCATGTTTTTCAAGGAGGTAGTCTCTCGATTGGTTGGCTCATTCAGTGAACGTTGCTGTTTGATATATGGCCCTGGAGTTCCAGTAGTTGAAAATTCTTACGAACAAAGGGCATGACTATTCGTATTACATTTAGCCAGAGGTAGTAGCCACTAAAGAATCCTTGACTGCATAATGCATATAAGCACTTACGCACTTCCAAAGACAAAATGAAATGGTTCCATCATATCATGGCTTCCGTGCAGCCTTTGTTTTGTATGCTGCCTCGCCATATTAGGCATTCTTTCTCTTGTTCCTTCTTCCACTTTAGATAAGATTCATCAATATATTAGTTGATGATCACTATCACTTTTTAACCTTTATACCCGCAGTTGTTACCACACAAAATGTAAATGACAATAAGCTGACTAGTAAATTCTGGTGATTAAAAAAGAAGAAGAAGAAGAAGAAAGAATCGCTTTCAAACCTCTGTATGGCCCCACCTCAAAGTTAAAAGAGAATAATCATTTTCAGATATTGACGAACCCATTTTTTTATCATAGTGTAAGTTGGTACTATCCAAGAAGAGCTGATCATGACAGTACGAAAATTTTATGGTATGAGATTCTCTTTTTATTTATTTATTATTATTTTTTTTTTTTGTCGAATGTTTGCCAATAATTCATACACTTTCGGAGATTCTCTCAACCGTCCAGCTAGAAAACAAAGAATACTGTTTTTATACGTAAATACGAGGGATTGAATTTTAAACTTATAATTAAAAGTACATATAACTTTATTATCATATTATATGATTGATGGTACAAAACAAAGAATACTTTACTCCTGTTCTTTGGTTGAATACCCTTGATCAGCCTTCCATATTTAAATACATCAATATGACCAAAAGCTATGGAATATACAAAAGTGTTTTTTTTTTTTGTTTTTTGTTTTTTTTATCTTTTATCTTTTTTCCTTTTTCTCAGTACCAACTACACAAAAAAAATATATTCTAAGTACTAAAATTACCAAAACACTCTTGATGAAATATTGAAACTCCCTATTATGTTAATTCATTAAGAGTATTTTTGGTAAATTTAGTGCCTAAATTGCAACATATCATGTGTGTTTATTATATATAAAAATGTTAATATTGCACAATATTGTCTTCAAAAATACTAATTTTGTTTGGTTTGAATGAACAATTAATAACTAATATTTATTATTTAATAGATTAAAATTAATTTATAGATTGATATTTTAAAATATCATAATTAATTATTTAAGAAAAAAAGCTACAAATTAATAAAATATCAATAAAATCAAATTCAATTTGTACGGTCTTAACATTCTTCTGTGTGGCTATAACCACATCCATTATCTACCGTCTGTACTAAAAGAACAAAACTCATGGAATATATATCTCTCCTTTTTTCCTCCTCTTTCCCCCAGCAATCCAATCGGTTATCCCTCGCATGTTACAAAGATTCAAAGCATCTGTCCGTCACTTTCTTTTTTCTATTATCCCCTCTCCTTTCTGTTTCCCTTTGGTTTTCATTTTCGTCCGTAGCCTTGATTAAGAACCCACAACAATCATTCTTTCCATGAAGATCAAAATTAATGTATGTCGTTGAGAGTTGAAAATGTCATGCATGGCTTCCATAAAACTCTATATAAATCTCTTGGATTAATCAAATAACGTGTTTAATGTTCTAAAGGTTAGAATTATGAAAATATTCTGTGGCAAATTGAAGAGAGGATCAGTTGACTTTAAGTGTGGAAATTAAGAATATTCGAACAAAAATATAGCAAAAGTACATAATTTTGATATAAATAATATGCCTTTGACTATATTAAAAAGATACACTTAAGTTTATGCATGCTTGCTTATTAGTTCACAATCACCGAATGTATAAATTGTTGATTATAATTTAAAGCTATGGGACCAGCAGCTCTGAATGAATGTGCTTCAAAGATTGAACAATTTTCGGTAAATTAGAGACCAAAGCACTATATGTTCTAAGGGGTGCATCTATAGTTAATTTTTATTTAGGCAAAATCTTATATTAAGCTCCCAAACTTACTTCAAACTTTCAATTAAATTCCTAAACTTTTATTAAGTAACTAAACACCTAAACTTGACAATTTGGACAATTTAACCCCTCTTCTTTATAGTAGACTTAACGTTATGGTGGATTTAATGACGATTTATACATCACTTGTATGGACAAAATATTGACATGTCACTGTTTACATGGTGAGTATTGATTTTGTCTATATAAATAAGGCATCAACAGACGTTAAATCCATCATAAAAAAAATAGTTAAATTACCCAAATTAACAACTTTATAGGTTTTCTTGCTTTAATAAAAATCAGGGATCTAATCGAGAATTTAGGATAAGTTTGAAGACTTAACATAAAGTTTTGCCTTCTATTTAATTATTAATTAATATTGGGATTAATTGAATTAAGCTAAATCATCACCAAACATCGAGTGGAAGATGTGTCATGACTGAAAGATTAAAGGACAGATGACATTGTGCACGGATTTTGTGTTGGAAGAATTCTTATGTCCCTGAATTGCATGTTCTTAAAAAAGGAACCTGACGCGTGTATATTTTGGGCCTAGCTAGCATGCTATTGCTCCCCTCCTAATTAAGGGTATGCCATTTTTATTGTAAACAATAAAGCAGATAACTGATATAAAGAGATTTATAGTGGTGCAAACTGCAAATGAAGCAGCATGCACATGGTGATTATATATTATAGCTAGATTCCTTGGACCACTGGCTAGCAACTCTTCATATATATATTTTGTTCCATTATCACCTATGCTTTTCTTCTTTTCCCTTTTTTTTTTTTTTTTCCATTTTCTTTAGAAGAAAATTTTAACTGCCATCATTTTCACTACCCCTTGAAACTTTATTACGAGAACACTAGTTGATTCCGAATAACGTGTTGTCATCTAACAACTTTCGGATGCTCAATTGTGATATTGGATGAAGAACTTAAATTATTCTGATGCTAAATTGTCAGGAATGGATTGAGTCGTAAGACTCTTTACTTGAAAGATGAAGTTATTAAGTGAAAATAAGATTGTATTATTTTAAAATTTAAACTATAATTAAGGTCACTTTTTCTTTATTTGTCATTATTATAGTAAAGATCCAAGAGTTCAAAGCGAACATAAATCATAGTTTGTGATGGAAAAATACATTTTTAAAAGCTGTTTTCAGTTGATAAAGTTAAAAACTTGTAGTTTCCAGACAGTTATTGCTGTTGTGGAAAACGTAAAACTTCGCCCTTTTTTCTTAAAATTTATTTTATTTTATTGAAAAGAAAAGAAAAACTACGTACGGTCGTGCTCGGTAATTAAGTGAACAATTGGTCAATGATTTATTGATGTAAATAAAATGAGTTTAATTTTTTTAAAATAATATTTTAAATTTAAATATTATAAATGAAAAAAAATATTTAAAACATAAATATTAAATTTTTTTTATTTTAAACATAATTTAATTTTAAATTAATTAAAATTTAATATAATTATTAAATACCAAAAAATTAATACAAAAAATTAATACAAAAAATTAATACAAAAAATTAAGTTTACAATTGAACATGCGTACCACTTTCCCCGTGAGGTACCGTACTCGCCTTGTAGATGGTAGAATGTTAAATCAAAACCTAGGAGAGCCAGCCTAAGACTATTGCTTGTGCAAATACATGAAACAAACACCAAACTTTTCACGAGCTGAAGAATATCAATGATGGTACTCTGTTTCATGGATAGGTTTGGAGCAAATAAGCGTCCGAAACCTGCCCCCATTATAGAAAACTAAATGAAAACCTAAATCCTTGTGAGATTTTTTCCCTGTCAAAATGTGCAGTTCACCCATTTTCCTTGTCAAAATGTCAGTTCACTCAAGATACGTTTCGAGATCCTAAGAGGACAAACAACATTGAAGGTCACTTTTTTAGGATGTGAATTTTATTAGGAAAGTTTTTATTGCGAAAATAATTAGAAAAATATTATATAAAAAATTGTTAAATTTTGTAATAAAATTTTATTTAATTGTTTAGTGTTTTGTTTTTAATAAGAAATTGGTATAGAAAAAATTTATAGAAATTGAAATCGTCAAGTAATTTTTACATTGAAAAAGTTGAGGGAAAACTTTTTTTTTTTAAATATAAAAAAAATTTACAAATTAAACATTGTGTAAAGAAAAATAGACATGTTTTGTTAGAGAGCAAGTTCATTAAAAATATTTTTGCTAGAAAAATAATTAAGAAAGTGTTATATAAAAAGTTAAAAAATATTATATAGAAAGTTAGTAAGTTTTGTAATAAAATTTAATTAGAAATTTATTGAGTTATTAATTTTATTATGTTTGATAACAAAATTAATATAAAAAAATTA
>BPVZ01000022.1:896048-910613 GCA_020521535.1 Rubroshorea leprosula
GGACCGAAGATGGATCTTGGAAACCTTATTCCCTCCAATTTCCAAGTTGCTACTTCCGGAAACGACTATGCTGTATGGGAGAAGAAGTGATCAAAACGTGTTTCTTCTCTGATTTTGTTGTGTATGGTGTTTTTGAGTGTTATTCCAATAATGTTGAGAGATGATGAGAAAGCCAAAAGGATGATATTGATTTAGAATAATATTATCTTAGCTATTATTTTAATTTATCTTGTTAATGGTTTTTATTTTTATTTTTTTTTTACTTACCTTTCAAAAAAGAAAAAAAAATGATAAGTGAAAATCTTCAAAAGTAGCACTATTCGCTTGTGGGGTCTGTTTGTTACTTTACCGAACTGGGAAATGAAAATACCACTTATTTGAGTAGAAAAACTCATCGGTTGCAGCGTTGCATTTTCTTGGAAGATAACCTTCTGAGGTTAGATTATAAAATTTTTTTTAAAGTGTTTGTTTAATTTATATTTTTATAATAATTAAAAATATATTGAATATATTTTTTTATTATAAATTTATATTAAAAAATAAAAATTAATTTTTAATTTATTTATGATCTAATTAAATTTATTTTATATTAAAATTAATAATAATTTTTATATTTTTATATACATTTATAATAAAAATATATGATAAATATGTATTAATCTTGTACGTAAAGGCACGTGATGTAAAAATCCTTTTCAAAATTCCAGGCGGCCTTAATTAGTAACCAAAAACGACAAATGTTCCTGGGTGATAATCGCCGAAAACTTCTTTCCACAGCTTGAGAGGTCATCACGATTGACTCAAAAGTTCGGCAGCCAGGCAGCACGACTAGTCCAAGTTTATTTTAGATTAAATCTCTAATTTTGTTTTAATAATAATTTTTTTTATTAAAAATAATTTTTTTTATTAAAAATAATTTTTTTTTAATTTAACTGCTATAATATGTAACTAGGGTGGCATAGCTACAACATAAAGTGAAAATTCCTGCAAAATGACAAAATGTATTACGACGTCGTTAGTCTTCTGGAGGAGGCCTGGAACACGGCAAGGCGGGACGTGCTGATTTTCCAGCTCCTAATCTCCCGCGAAACTCTGGAGAGTGGGACTCTAGATTATGAATTTGTCCAAATCGATCGGTCTCCCATTCTTCCATGCTTTACTCAAATCTCACCTCGAAATCAAAACTTCCAATCCTCCATTGCTTGTTTTTCGCCAATTGTTACAGTCCAAACTGAAACCAGATGACCTTACTTTCTCCCTGCTCCTCAAGGCCTTTGCTTTCGATTCACTGAATACGAAGGTAGAAGCAAATCAGATCCATACTCATTTGATTAAGTCCGGCGTTCATCAGTTTGTTTACGTGTGTACTGCTCTTCTCAATTCGTATGTAAAATTGGGATGCATGAAAAATGCACGGTTGTTGTTTGATGATATGCCCGACAGAGATGTAGTCGCTTGGAATGCATTGATTTGTGGGTATTCCCGAAATGGGTATGACTTTGACGCTTTGTGTCTATTCGTTGAAATGCTTAGGGAGGGTTTTAGTCCTCAAAGTTCAACCTTAGTAGGTTTGGTTCCGTCTTGTGGGCAGCATGCGTTAGTGTTTCAGGGGAGATCTGCTCATGGGTTTGGAATTAAGACTGGGTTAGATAGGGATTCTCAAGTGGGAAATGTATTCTTGTCGATGTATGCTAAATGTGGGGACTTGGAAGCAGCGGAAATCTTGTTTGAAGAAATGGTTGAGAAGACTGTAGTTTCGTGGAACACCATGATTGGTGCCTATGGACAGAATGGTTTATTTGACGAGGCCATGTATGTATTCAAGCAAATGCAAGAGAAATATGTGGAAGCAAACTCAATAACCATTGTAAGCATTTTATCAGCTAATGCTAATCCTGAGATTATTCATTGTTTTGCTATAAAAACTGGTATTGTCTGTGATGATTCTGTAGTTACTTCTCTAGCTTGTGTATATTCAAAGTATGGGGACACAGATTCTGCAGAACTGCTTTATAGGTCAACACCCATTGATAATATAGTTTCCTTGACAGCTATTATCTCAAGCTATGCAGAGAAAGGAGATATGGATTTGGCAATGACATGTTTTGCTCGGATGAAGCAATTAAACATGAAACTTGATGCTGTTGCTATGGTTAGCATTCTTGGTGGGTTTAAAAGTCCAGATCATACTGATATTGGACGTGCTTTCCATGGTTATGGAGTAACGAGTGGCTTGTGCATCCATACTTTGGTCACAAATGCACTAATAAGCATGTATTCAAGGTTTGATGACACAGAAGCTGCTTTGTCTTTGTTTTATGAGATGCAAGAAAAACCATTAATTAGTTGGAATTCAATAATATCTGGCTGTGTGCAGGCTGGAAGAGCAAGTGATGCCATGGAGTTGTTCTGTCAAATGAAGATGTATGGACATACTCCAGATTTTATCACCATTGCAAGCTTGCTTTCTGGGTGCTCACAAATAGGATATTTGCAGTTTGGTAAGAAACTTCATACTTATATCCTCAGGAACAAGCTGGAAGTTGAAGATTTTGTTGGCACTGCTCTTATAGATATGTACATTAAATGTGGGAGCATAGAGCTTGCAGAAAGGGTATTTAGGAGCATCAAAGAGCCATGTTTGGCTTCATGGAACACAATGATTACAGGCTACAGTTTATGTGGATTTGAAAGGAAAGCATTTACCCATTACTCTGGATTGCTAGAACAAGGTCTAAAACCTGATAAAATTACATTCCTGGGAGTTTTAGCTGCTTGTACTCATGGAGGTCTTGTTCATGAAGGGAGAAGATATTTTCAGCTTATGACAGAAGAATATATGATTACTCCAAATCTGCAACACTATGCTTGCATGGTCGGTCTCCTTGGTCGTGCAGCCTTATTTGAGGAAGCACTGGTAGTCATAAAAAATATGCAAGTTGAGCCTGATTGTGCCGTGTGGGGAGCTTTGCTCAGCGGCTGTTGCATCCACCAAGAGGTCAAGCTTGGCGAATATTTGGCAAAGAAGCTATATCTCTTGGATTACAGACATGGTGGCCTTTACGTGATGATGTCAAATCTTTATGCATCTCAAGGTATGTGGGATGATGTAGCAAAGGTAAGGGAAATGATGAGAGAAACTGGAGGTGATGGCTGTTCCGGAGTTAGTTCGGTTGAGGTAACCTCGTTTGAAGAAATGGATAACAAATTCATATCTTAGAGAAGGTGACGATCTTAATACAAATTCTTCTCTGCATTTGTTTTAACATTGATTCCTTGGCCCTTATTATTGCGGCCAGAGTCTCCTGCCATTCTGGATCTCACGTCATAACCATTTTTTAGAAAAGAAAAGCAAAATTCCAATACGATGAGGTGAGAATTTCTGAAAATCACATTGAAGAGGTAAGTTCCAATGCAAATATTTCACATCTTAGAACTTGATAAGCTACAGTAATCAATAATCACGCGTTTATACTAGTTTCCAATTTATTTGCTTCCAGGCGCGTTTCTCTTTGTTGAGTCTGACGTATGAGCATGAATGTGGAGATCATTCATCAATGTAAATGAGATGAAAACTAGTCAAAGTTCATATGGTAATAGAGATTTTTTTTTTTGTACAATTATTTTTTATATAATTTTAATATGTTATTAAATAAGTAAATGCATTTAATGTTGTGAGTTTTAAATGAATAAGAAAGTTAATTATTTAAATGATATGTAAAGTTATATAACAAAATTATCTCTGAATTATTTTTTAATTTAGTTGTATTGCAGCTAAGAGTAAGAGATTAGGGGTCACCGAAGGGGCGGATGAACGAAGGAATGGAACTATTGGGTTGAGCCCGGATCTAAGTTGTAACTCAAGCCCAACCCATCTACGGATCAACCTGGATCTACTACCCAACCGGCCGACCCGTTTTCATTCTTCCTTTCTTTTTTTATTTTATCCTTCCCAGAAAAGAACCCTAAGCTAATGATACAAAAGGCCAAATATTGCAAACCTCCTAATTTCAAATTTCGAAATTGGCGCTCTATACCTAACCCATTTCCTGTATCAATCTGTCCCCCAAAACCCATCTCCAGTTTTTGTAGTTGATCTCTCTTTCTCTAACAGGAATCAACAATGGGTGGTGCTCACAGTCGGGAAGATCTCGACATCCCAGACTCAGACGAAGAAGAATACCAGGAAGAAGAAGAAACGTATGAAGACTCCAAGGACGAGACTCCTGACAGGTCGTCATCTGGTCGCAAAACCAAAACCCCATCTTCTGTCGACGAAGTAGAGGCCAGGCTTAAAGCCCTTAAGCTCAAATACCCGTCAACCAACGCAGCAAACCCTTCTCTGAAAAATACCGTCAAGCTCTATCTATTCATCGGCGGGAACACCCCCAAGGCCAAGTGGATCACCTCCGAGAAGCTTGCTTCTTATTCCTTCATCAAGACCTCCAACATCAACGGCTCCAACGAGGAGGAAGATGGCGATGATAGTGAAAATGAGGACGAAGATGGAGAGTGTTGGTGGGTCTTAAAGGTTAGTACTAAGGTCAGAGTGAAAGTTGGTCTGGAGATGGGTTTGAAGACCTTTCCAGATCAACTTCGCGTTGATTTTGTGGCGCAAGGCGTCTGGGCTATGAAGTTTTTCAGCGATGAGGATTTTAGAGGTTTTGTTACCAAGTATAGTGAAAGTTTGTTTGAGAATACTTATGGAATGGAGTCCAATGAAGCTAACAAGATGAAGGTTTATGGAAAGGATTTCATTGGGTGGGCTAATCCTGATGCAGCTGATGATTCAATGTGGGAGGATGCAGAGGATAGTTTACAGAAAAGCCCACAATCTGCAACCCCGGTGAGGGCAAACCAGGACTTGAGAGAAGAGTTTGAGGAGGCAGCTAATGGAGGGATACAAAGCTTGGCACTGGGTGCAATGGATAACAGTTTCTTGGTTGGCAATTCTGGTATACAAGTTGTCAAGAATTTTGCTCATGGGATTCACGGAAAAGGTGTTTTTGTTAATTTTGATGGTGGGAACCATAGAAGCAGTTCTAGTTTGGTGCATTCAACACCAAAGAAGGCACTTCTTATGAGGGCTGAGACTAATATGCTTCTCATGAGTCCTATGAGTGAGGGAAAGCCTCATACAACAGGGCTGCATCAGCTTGATATTGAAACTGGGAAGATTGTCACTGAGTGGAAGTTTGGGAAGGATGGGGTTGATATTACGATGAGGGATATTGTAAATGATAGCAAAGGAGCACAGTTGGATCCATCTGGATCAACATTCTTAGGATTGGATGATAATAGGCTTTGCAGGTGGGATATGCGTGACAGAAAAGGAATGGTTCAGAATCTTGCAAGCGCTAACACCCCTGTTCTAAATTGGACACAGGGGCATCAGTTTTCAAGAGGCACTAACTTCCAGTGCTTTGCAACCACTGGGGATGGTTCAATTGTTGTTGGGTCTATTGATGGGAAGATCAGGTTGTACTCAAGCAGTTCTATGAGACAAGCAAAAACAGCTTTTCCTGGTCTTGGTTCGCCCATCACTCACGTGGATGTTACCTTTGATGGGAAGTGGATATTGGCTACAACTGATACCTATTTGATTCTTATCTGCTCCCTTTTCACCGATAAGGATGGCAAGACAAAGACAGGTTTTAGTGGTCGTATGGGGAACAGGATTGCAGCTCCAAGATTATTGAAACTGACTCCTCTGGATTCACATTTGGCTGGGATTGACAACAAGTTCCGTAATGCTCAGTTTTCATGGGTAAGTATTGGCATTCTTTTATTAGCAGTTAACTGGCCACTGCTATTCATTTTTCAGTTTTTGTTCTTTAGATCCATGTTAATTATGTGGATAATCTCCTTTTTATGGTCAACCGTCTACTTTATTTGAAAATTCGAAGCTTTACTTTGTAAATTTAATTGGAGTTATTGCCCTAAAGTGGGACATGGCATTTATTTTTCTATGTTGGATGTAGCATTGTTATATTGGCTCTTGCTCTCCTCAGTAAATTTGATTGCTTTAATTTGTGATGTATGTTTGGCATTCTTGAACTATGCTTTTGTAGTAAGAATGGCAGTGAAGTGCCTTGTTTATCACTTGCTAAAATTAATGGCTGACTCATGTTTTAAGGTTTCTAAACTGTTTTGTGTTTGGTTGTTTATTAATATTTTGTTGCTTCCACCTTTTCCGATGCCTGCTTCCTCAAAATGCACCAAGAATATATAAGATCTGTAATTGTATGAGATAGAATTATCCAGGATTGTTTTGTTTCTCCCAGTGCTTATTCTTGTGAGGTTGATGTATGTCATGCAAGTTATTTTTCTAAATGAGGGACACAGTAGATTGAGAACAATTCCTACATGCATTCATTGAAAAAGTGTAGATATTAAGAATCACAGAAACTTGGAATCTGTTCTGTAATAGATATAGTGACATTCTTGCATGCATGCACTACCCTCAGCTTTTGGCTTTCTGATTTATGCATGTTCATGTTTACCTGCAAAAAGGGAAGATGTTTCTATTTGATCTCAGTGGATGGGTTAATTTAGTATCTGATTTCTTTCCAGTAGCAAAATTGATGGACATTCAACCATATAATCTTTTGTTTGATGAATTAATTTTCCATGTACGAAATAGTTTTTTTTACAGAGCTTTCTGTCCTGCTTCTCAGTTTGCCATAGGCAGTTATTTTTGCTTATGATTTGATATCAAGTATTTTTGTCTTGGTTTGTATTTCTAGTCCATCTTTAACTGCTACATATTCAAAAACTACTTAGGTCACGGAGCACGGGAAGCAAGAGCGCCATCTGGTTGCAACTGTTGGCAAGTTCAGCGTGATATGGAACTTCCAGCAGGTTAAAGACGGGTCTCATGAATGTTATCGAAATCAGCAGGGCCTGAAGAGCTGCTACTGTTACAAGATAGTCTTGAGGGATGACTCCATTGTTGATAGTCGCTTCATGCATGACAAGTTTGCAGTCACTGAGTCCCCTGAAGCCCCATTGGTTATTGCAACCCCAATGAAAGTTAGTTCATTCAGCATATCTAGCAGGCGATGACATGCCGGGAAATCAACCTTCCTTTGTCCACTTTCACGTGTGATTGAAGCCGCTAATGCTTTCTTCAAATGTACGATTTGTACTACTTTAGTTAGTGTGTTGGCAAGTATTTCCCTGGAATACTGTTTCCTAATTGTGCTAAATACTGATTTCTGTTTGCTAGAAGATGATTAATATTGTTGGCTTAGTACTTTGATGGAGCAGGAATTGCTTCTTGTATCAGTAAATTTAGACCTTTAATGCCTAAGTATTGCCCATGCACTCTAGTCTGATGGCAATTAACAAGGAGTAGTGGGGTCATGTAATATTATTATGTGGCTCATTTCTCTTCTATATTATTAGATGGTTTAGTATAAACGTGGACGCTTGTATGCCTCCTATCAAGTGTTGTCAACAGAGAAGCAGATAACAGACATGGCTGCTGCCATTGGAAGAGGCTTTCTCGCTCAGACATGCTCCTCTTCTCCACGCTTTCTCCGGACCACTGTATCTAAACCCTTATTGCATGAACCAAGCATATTCTGGTCAGCTAAACCGAGGACCAGTCCACGCTTTTTACGAACCGTGGTTCGAGCTCAGCAGCGACCAACATGGCTTCCTGGGCTGGATCCTCCGCCTTATCTGGATGGAACGTGAGTCACCATCCACCCTTTAAGGATAAAGTTAACTCCAAAAAAAAAAAAAGAAAAAGAAAGTGCTTCATACTTTTTATTTTTCTGAAACCAGTTTGGCTGGAGATTATGGGTTCGATCCACTCGGGTTAGGAGAGGATCCGGAAAGCTTGAAGTGGTATGTGCAGGCTGAATTGGTACATGCTCGCTTTGCCATGGCTGGAGTAGCTGGAATTCTTTTCACTGATGTAGGTTGCTTCTCAAAAACCTTAAACTTCATTCATTCATATGGGTTATGAAATTGTGGAGATAAAATAGGGTTGGAATTGTGGGCTTTCAAGCACCATTTGAAAGGACCTCCCTGCAATGTTTCACGATTACATGGCTAAGTTATGTTCAATTGAGATTCCCCACATTATTTTTGGTGATCTTTTACTATTTTGCTGCAGTTACTGCGTGTAACCGGTATCAGCAACTTACCAGTATGGTATGAAGCAGGAGCAGTGAAATTTGAATTTGCCAGCACAAGAACTTTGCTTGCAGTCCAGTTACTTCTGATGGGGTACAATCTATTTAACTTGTGTATCTTTGCTTCTCTAGGACTTGTTAAAAATGTAAGCATTTCAATTTTCTTCCTATGGACAGGTTTGTTGAAACCAAAAGGTATATGGATTTCATCAGCCCCGGGTCTCAAGCAAAAGAGGGATCCTTTTTTGGATTGGAAGCTGCACTAGCAGGATTAGAACCTGGGTAATTTCCTGTATCCCCATTTGTTCGAAATTCGAAATACAGCTTTTCTTGCGTTCTGAAATAATGATTAAATTCTTAGTGTTAACATTTCTTTTCCTATAACATGCAGCTACCCTGGAGGTCCTCTGTTGAATCCTCTTGGACTGGCTAGAGATATAAAGAATGCCCATGACTGGAAGCTTAAGGAGATTAAAAACGGTCTGCTTTCCCTCATTCATTGAATCTTTGTTGTTGTGATTCTTTTTATGGGTTTCTCTTTTTTGATATTTAACGATCTGTAGGGTGGTGGAATTTGGAACTGAATGCCCATTTCTTGGGCAATTTCCCCCTACGGTTACATAAATGAATTGCTCTTTGCAGGAAGGCTTGCAATGGTGGCCATGCTGGGGATCTTTGTGCAAGCTTATGTGACTCATGCAGGTCCAATTGATAATCTAGTAGAGCATCTTTCGAATCCGTGGCACAAAACTATCATTCAGACACTTGCTAATTCCAGTTCCTAATTCTGCATTTGCCGTATCAATTTGAAAATGTAAAATTGCTCTGCCATTTTACTCATGTTATTGATCTTTATATTGAGAACCATGAAACCATGAAATATAAATGTCTCATATTTTGACCATACTCTTTTGGGCAAATGGAAATATCCATACTGTATATTCTTTTTAGACCCTACAATCGTGGGTGTGAGCTGATTGATATCCATTAAAACAAGGAAATAAAAAATGAGAGTCATAATTTGTAATTTAGATTACATCAAACTGTAAAACAAATATCGTTAAATGAGAAACAACTCTCAATATTACAGACCTACGGCTCATCCAATGATTTAGATTGTGCAGTCTGGACATCAGACTACACAACACCTTTTTGATAGAAAATTCAGGGCGCATAACTTATACGACTATCTGTATATTTCAGGAAAAACTGCGTTTCATGATTTCAGTTCTTTACAGTGTTTTAACTGAAACAAAATCCTTTCACATCATGCCATCCAGAATGAATTGGAAAAAGGGAATTATCTATGATTCCTTACAGGCAATTTTACATGACCAGAGCAGCCTGCAAGTAGACAATTTCAAAGACAAAACTTGCATCAATTCAATCTTACAAGGGTTGAAGTTTGAAAGTCACAAAGCCAAGCATATACAGAAACATCTTATTACCTCCAAACCCACTCTCTGTAAGCAGAAGTATAATCCAACTTCATCATACATCAAATAATTACTCAAATTTACACTCAGCATAAAAATTTGTCACCCCATATCCACGTTCTGTGGCCACTTTGTGACAATCCCAACAAAAAAGGGAGGGAAAATCACAACAGAAGACAAATCAAATTGTTTTGGTGCCCACTTACTTGGACTTGGATGCATGTGCCTTTCTTCTGCCCAGCAACATAAAAATCCTTGGCAAGAATCCCTTTTTCTTTTTCTTTCCAGCCTTTGCTGTCCCTGGGTGTGACTCAGTTTCAGTGTTACTTACAGGAACTTGTGCCTTTGGGCTTCGCAAGACAGTGGCTTCTGGTGTGGCATCAGTACTCTTAGGTTCATTCCTTCCCTCATAACTTGCTCTTGGTGATTTTACTCCATAATTAGATTCAGTAGCCTTCCGCCGTTGCTCGTGTTCGGCCCTCCACTTTCTTAGCTCTTGCTCTACACCCAACTTCCCTTCCTTGGCCTTCTCTGCCTTATCCATTGCAATTTTCAGTTCTTCTCTTCTCTCTGTCATTTCTCTGTTGGATTCTTCCAACTTTTGTACAGTTTTCATTTCAGACTCTTTTGCTACCTCAATTTGGGCAAAGGCAGCTGCCACCCTCATGTTGGCCTGTTCCTCCGCCTCATGAGCACGTTTGCTTAGTTCATAGTACTCTTCCAAAGAAAGTGTTACCCCAGAAGGTGAATCCACATTATTGGTGCTTTGAGCTGATTCACTCTCTTGCAATGCTTTAATAGCAGCTAAAGCTAAGTTTTCTGAAGCCTTGGCAGCCTCAATCTCCTTTTGTGCTGCATGTAACCTACTCTCCACAGTACTAGCTCCAGCCTTTGCGTGCTCTACCTCTTCCATTGCCTTGCGCAACTCTTCATGAGCCATTTCAGCAAGTGCCTTGGCCTCATCAGCCTCTTTTGCTGCTGCTTGTAGTTGCTTGGGCAGCTCTGCCATCTTCTCTCTTGCTTCTTTCTCCTTCATCTGGACTAAGGCTATTTCTGACCTAGTGTTCTCCAAATCTGCTTCCAGAGCTGCAACTACAACTGATGCCATTCCTTCTCTCTGCCTAATGGTGGCAAGAGCTGATTTTTCTGTTTCAAGCTCTGATTTTAGTGAATTGGCAGCCACCTTCAAGCAAGTCACTTCATCAGTTGCTTTCTCAATATTCAGCTTCACTTCTTCCAGTTCTTTCTTTGCTGAAGCAACTGCAGCCTGTATATCGGTATGGGTTTGCTCCTCATTAGTATCCTCCTTGACCTTAGATTCCATGTAAGCTGTCAATTCAGCTTTCAAATCGAGAAGCAAGGCTGAAGCTGTGTCTAGTTTTGACTTTAGCTCTTTTGTTGAATGAATTTGCTGATTAAGTTTCTGGAGCTCTGCTTCTGCCTGTTTCAATTCCTTCTCCCAAAAGTGAGTATCTTGATCTTTGGCCATGGCTGCTCCAATTCTTTTTTCTTCTGCCTCCAGGTGGACAGCATGCGCAGACTCTAAGGACTCCTTTGTAGCAATCAGCTCAATAGTCAATTCCTCCACTGTCTTCTCAACTTCCCTTGATGCAGAAACAGCTTCTTCAGCTCTCTTTATAGCTATATCTCTCTCACTCACCAAAGAAGCATAATCTTTTTGCAGTAATTGCAATTCGTCTTTAACAGATTTCAATTCTGAAACTGCAGCTGCATGCCTGCCTTTAGCAACCTCAAGCTGTGTCTTTGCTGCAACACTAGCCTCATCAGCAATCCCTTGTTCCATCTCCTCCACCCTAAGCCTGGCTAGCTCAGAATCTTGTTTTGCCTGATGTTCTTCTGTTTGTGCTCTCTCCAGACTGAGCTTTAGCTCTTCTATAAGTCTCTTTGTGCTGTCCAACTCTTTCAACACTTGCTTCTTTTCCTCTTCAGCATCATCTGACCGTTTCTTATATTCAGGAATCTCGTCTTGTACTTGCTCAAGTTCTTGTTCAACAAGCTTGCGTCTCTGCACAGCCCAAAAATGAAAATTAAAGTTACTTCTAGTAGTCATGGGTAGAGTAGCCCAAGAAAAAAGAATAAAATCGTAAGTCAAGTGGATGGTAACACAGAAATACACGATAAGAAACATTAATGAGACATATCTCCATGTAATAATTATAATGCAGCTGATTATACTAACAAGAAGATCAAGAATTTGAACCTCCACAGTTTCCACTCTATGTGCTTTCCAATCAACAATTCCCCCAAACTTGGACACAGCTTCTTTAACAGATTCGAAAGGAGCTGCTGTATCAATAAGACCTCTTGTAACATGCTTGGGAGTAATAGATTTAGGTGATCCAACCGAAAGGCCAATCTTGCGGTGGGGAAGAATAAGCTCATGAAGTGGTGCTACATGGTGGTCATTCACCTTTCTTGCTACCGTGGGAGAGGAAACGGGAGAAGCAATGGGAGCTATGGCCCCATCATCAATTTTAACCTGAGTGCTGGCAACAGAACTACCATCTTGAGGTTGCTGTCTATCAGAAGCTTCTTCAAGAAATTCAACAGCAACAGCACTGTCCATAGGATGGAGCTGCATTAATTCATTTGATGGTGAATGATTGCTAATATCAGAATCTGCTGTCTTAACAGGGGAAACAGGAGGCAACATTGTGTTGCCAGCATTGACGTCAGTATTGTCAATGGTTTGAGAGGACAAAGATTGCTGTGCATCAGAAGTATCAGTATTGTGTACAGATCCAGCAGCAACAATAGTGACATCTTTATGGGGCTGAGTAAGATCATTGGGTGGTGCTTCATGGCCACTTGTAGAATCTATCACCTTTGTTGAGGAAGCAGGGTGTGAAATCACGTCATCAATATTAACACCAGAAGTGCCAGATTCATTAAAAATGTCCTGTTTTTCCACAGCTCTAGAATTCTCTTGATGATCTGGACAGGTTTGGTCAACAATAACAGATGAAGTTGAAGCTATACTTTCTACTGGGAAGTTACTCTCTTGTACTAAAATTGGGACCTCAGAAGCATCTTGCAAAGAGGCTGGTTTGGAGCTCTCCATCACTGATAACTGATAATCAGATTCACTTTTCCCATTACTGATGGTATTAGTTGAAGCTTCATTTGAAGCATGATGAATATCATCAGTGGATAAAGATGGTTCCGAATGAGGCATCTCTTCAGCTTTCACATTCTCCATTAGAAGAAAGTGGTAAAGAATCCCACAGCAGTATCTGAAACCAAGAAACAGAAACCACATTAGCAAAAGGCTTCTTTTCCTTTCTTTTCTTTTTGATCAGTATTTTCGCAAAATAGCCCATAGAAAGGGAGAAAAGGCAGGAAAATGCAGTCAGAAATTTTTCTTACATAGCAATCCATAAAATCAAGAGCCAAGTGTGGAAAGCAAAGACTATTTCTCATGCTACATCTCTGCATGTCAATTCTTTAACCATGTTGCAAGTAGGCCAAAATTTAAATAACAAACCACAGAGGCACGTCCAGCCAATAACCAAAGGTTAGAGAGATCATCGAAAATAAAAATACATGGTTCAATTAACAACATAATGCAGGCAGTCAATTGAGATGGTTGGATCACACATTCTTCCTCCTCTGAATGGGCTTGTTCTTTACCTAATTATAGATAGGATTAGTTGATATTAAATTACATTGTCATCATTTTCAGTTTCTTCAAACTAATAAAGAGGAAGTAGGTTTGGAGACTACCAGTCCCAGAGAGAAACCAAATCAGCCCTTCACAAGCAACACTAACATTAGGCATTATAAAACCTATCAATCTTATATTGTCATATCTTCTTTCCTCTTTTCTTTTTCTATTTAGCTTGGAAAAGAGCTGCATCGCCACCAATCTTAACTAAATTCAAGGTTGCCTAGATACTAACCCCACAAACATGATTTACAGGATGCATACCAGCAATGCAAAGCACCTATGTTTTTCAACATACGAAACAGAAACCAAATTACCATATCATTTCCCAGATAAGATTTGTCTGGCAAGATATTCAAGTAGCAAATACGTCAACCATGCCAAAGCACATCAAGAAGAGACAGCAAGTGTAATAAAATTACTGGAAGCAGATATCAATCAGCCCATCAAATTATATTTCACGCAAAAACTTCAACCTAATGGTTGACATATGTGCCAATGTTCATCCCAAATCTCTACAAATGTAAAATGTTCGAACTCCTATATCCTGCATGCTTAAGTCAACTGCATATTAAGGTCTTGCGATAACACAAACTTCAAATTCAATTTAAGCAGCACATAATTCTTCCACAATCTTATATATTGAATTTTAGAAGTCTAAAAAGATCCATTCCATACGGCACGATCTTTAACTTCAACTATCAAGCTCAATCCAGAAAATTTCACAAATTAATACAAGCCAACCTCTTCTCTATAAATGCATTACAATCTACCACAAACTTGGAAATAAAGGGTTCTTGATTTCATTTCCATTTGTTTTCACATCAACAAGTAGTCATTTTAGCAGATCCTCTCGCTATAATATATCAAGAATTTTACTCTTTTAACTCCGATCAATAAACACATCCTTACCATTTTACTGACAGCATGAAGGAAAAATTCCACCTTTTTCTAAATATTAGCAGACGCTGTCGCTATAATATCAAAATTGTGCTCATCCTAGATTTTAACGAAAAATCGAGGTAAAGAAAAAATAAATAAATAAAAACAACGCTCACAGCAGGAAATACAGCCATTCTATTAACTAAAATACCATTACTGATTCAAAAACTCCATCTTTAAGCTATCAAACAGAGCATAAATATAAACAGAAGTAAATTACAAATAGAAGTAAATCAAGAAATAAGTTTAATTACGCAAGTCAACGATTAATTTCATCCACTTTCCATCCTAATTCACCTCAGGAATTCAAATTCTAAGATTTTTTTTTTTTTCCACTGCTGCAGCCTGCAGCAGCAGC
>BPVZ01000022.1:911944-925036 GCA_020521535.1 Rubroshorea leprosula
TGAATTTAGAGTTAACATTTCCCTTTTTATAAAATGAGCTGCTTTCGTTTCTACCGTGTTAGTTGGAAAAGTTGACCAATATGAGCACGAAACTCCTGGTCTTAGGTGTTATTTTCACCTTTTCAGTATACATTTTCCAAGTTGGCCAAGAAAATGTCAACATTTTTCAAGAGAAAACAAGGAAAACAAACTGGTTGGCCTAAAAGCCGATGTTCGGCAGAACTAGGGTTCACGACTCCTCAAAACTTCAAATCCAATCAACAAAAGGAATTGGACATGCAACAACAGTGTGATGTAAGCCCACTAAGAATCCTCTTTCACCCCAACAAAGGGAAGCCCACTTAGAGTCTATTTCTGTTGATTGAAACGAAACCCAACCCAAATCTCTTAGAATAGTTGGGCTTTTCCTGGAACCGTGTAGCCCAAGCCCTTTAAAACAAAAAAAAAAAAAAAAAAAAAAAAAAACAACCCATACATTCACAAAATTATTATACAAACACGAAGGCTGAAGATTCTGAAAACATTTCAAAATTTCCTAGAAAAAAAATGGAGTATTTGATAAAACTCGAAGAAAGATGAGAAATCAGTCCAATTATCATTGCAGGATCAAGTGGAGTCTTGTCTTCCTCCCAGCTCCCAAATGTAAGCAGCCAAAATTTCCCATCATTTCCACAGCCACAGCCCAACCAACCAAGCCAAAATTAGGCAGCTAGTAGCCTTGATAGGTACATGGACCTCGGGCTGAAATACACTTTATGTGTTGGACCATCTTATGTAAATGGAGAGGTGACCCAGGTTTTGCTGGCAATTGTTTACTTTAAATAAATCTGATTGCCTTTCTGTTTGAGTTCTACTAATATTTGTTTGAGTTTATTTACCCAGGAAGATTTCTTCATAATTTTGCATAATACTCTGGCAGAAATGGAAGAAGTTACTGAACTTCAACCGGTTCCAGATGCCCATGTCCCTGTTATGAAATTTAAGTTCCAGCCTTCCAGGGAATATCAATTGATCTTCTTTATGGGAGTATATCTCTTTTGGTTGTTCCAGATGTAAGTCTTAAACCTATTAACTTATTATCATTTGAAGCTAGCATTACCATTGACCCCACTGAATTCTTCCTTCCTCCCCCTACTCTGAAATATTTGTCAGCCAGAACTCATAAGGTTTTTGGTTCCCTATCTGCAAGACTTTAATAGAGATTTGAGAGGCCATTACTTGCTATTTAACATTATAGAAGGAAAAACAAGAAGAGTGGTCTTCTAATGTAAAACAGATAGAATTAATACTGTATTACGTACAGTAGCTTTAATTAATCCCCTCTGTAAATTTTTTTAAATTATAATCATTGACTATATTCTATGATTTCACGCTCATGCGTGCATCTAATTAAAAAAAGAAAAAAAAAGAAAAAAAAAAGGAAGAAGATAGATCCTTCATGAACATTAAACGACAGTTTAGCCATGATTTAATATCAATTCTCATGGACCATAAGGCCCATGTATATAGACTTTATTGGGTAGGTGCACCAACATATTATATTTTATCATCTCACCTAAACTGTGCAATTTTCACATTTTAATTTGGATAATCACCATCGTATTCCGAATTTAATTTCTTGCCTTGTACCCACTCTCTTGGACCATATCAATGGGATGAAACTATGAAAGAGACTCACAAACAAACAATAATTATTAAGCCAAGCAACCGACACTAATTGAGCTTATTTTTGTTAGCCAATAATGGTTAAAGTTTTATTGATTCTGTTGTTAGCAGTATGGTATATGTGGTCTTAATTTATAAAATGGTAGTGTCCCATAGTGTCGTTCAACGTTCATTTTCTTCTAGCACCTGCTGTCCTTAAATTGAAAAAAAAAAAAAAAAAAGGAGAGAGAGAGAGAGAAACTTTTCTTCTAGCCGATGAATTACATCTGATAGAATTAATGGAAAGGTTATGGTTTTGACCGCGTAAAATTTTAAATATTGTATTTTAAAATATTGATTTTATTTGTTTAATTGTTAAAAATAATTAATAATTATTGTAATAGTTAGATGATAGATGACAAAACAGTTAATATATATTTATTACTTGAATAGATTAAAATTAATTTCTATACTACTCTTTTTATTTATTTTTAGTAAATTAAATTTGACTTTTTAGTTTTTTAAATATAAATTTTATATAAATATTTAACATATTATATAAATAATAGTAGAAATTCTTTTTGATAAAATAAAAATATTCAATAAAAATTTTAGATTTTGATACGAGCACTCGCTGGTTCAACACTCGACAATACATATCTTATTTTAAATTACACTCTTCATTGGTTCGAGATAAGAGACAGAAATACTTAAGCCAACAGCCATTCATTTGGCCATAGTGTATTCCCGTTTCCAAACAGACTGCAAGAAGAATTCTTGCCAAGGAATATAGACTACTCTTTTTGTTTATTTTCAGTAAATTAAATTTGACTTTTTAGTTTTTTGAATATAAATTGTATATAAAAATTTAACATATTATATAAATAATAATGGAATTTTTTCTGATAAAATAAAAATACCCAATAAAAATTTTAAATCTTGATATGTGTACTCACTAGTTCAACACTTAACAAGGCACATCCTATTTTAAATTACACTTTTGATCGGTTCGGAATAAGAGGTGGAAATACTTAAGCCAAGAGCCATTCATTTAGCTGTAGTGTATTCCCGTTTCCAAACAAACTGCAAGAAGAATTCTTGCCATGGAATAGAATATGATGATATCACTGCTCCCTCTACATTTGCATATTTCATGGATTTGTTGGAAAACAATAACAAGGGAGAAGCAGATTCAGTTGAGAGTTGGCATCTGCTTGGAATGCATAGCCTCAATCTTTGTCATGCCCTTAGCACCATTTCTGAGACATCTCAAATCAAAGCATTTATTTGAGATTACTTGAATCATGCTGCCACTAATGTTATTGATGAACTCAAAATCCTCGCTTATTTTTTTCTTTTCCTCTTCCACTATTTTTCCTCTACTTCCCCACCCTTTGTCACAGTGTCATTGAAAATTTTAAAGATGTTAATAAACTAGTATAAATTTCTAGTTGGTCATCATTCTCAGTCTCTGAAATTCTAAGATGCTGTCGATGGGGCTTGGGTTCACTCAATTGGACTCCCAAAAACCATGACTGTGGTAGATAGGCAGCGTCCTCAATTGACAGGGGTGGGCAAATCAAGTGCAGGCTCTTTAAGGGGTCATTGATGCACTTCTTTGATGGGAACCAAATGGCGGTGGACACGATCGGTCATCAATGGGGCTTGGGTTCACTCAATTGGGCTGACTTCTACCATGGGAACCTTCAAATTCCCTTCAAGGTGACCTTCAAGACTTGCATTCGACTGGAATGAAGGTGAAGAAGAGCCTTTGGCTCACTAGAGGAGCATTTCCTTCTATGTCACTATGCAGAATCTAACCAATAGATTTCTTCCAGACAAGCATATAATAAGCCTTATCTCCATTTTATGTTTTTTTTTTTCACTAAACCACTTATGTGTAGAAAGGTGTATGGGTTCATTGTGTAAACATAACATTTCTCAAAAATTTTATATAGGTAAAACAAAACTTTTTAATTATATATTATTTATGTAAATTGTTAAATTTTTATCTAAAATTTATATTCATAAAAAAATTAAAATAAAATTATTAAAAAAAATAGAAATAATATTTTTAAATATCATAATTAACTATTTACAAAATAAAAATTTAAAATTTATGTGGCTCTAATAGTGTAATGTGTAACCATAACCACGTGAATGAACTTCAATGACATTTTTATAGATTAATTGCCACTTTCCCACTTATTGAAGCAAGCCAATATGTCCTAGGAAAAAGTAAAAGAAACATGCATCAATTTTTCCATCTGAAGACATTTGATGATGTTGATGTATTAACCGCTACTTTACCAACCTTTTATGGATCGATAGTTAATTAAGAATTATTTTGTAATTAATTGTAACTTTAAAAAATAAAGTCTCATGCAATATTCTCTATGTATAAACAAATAAATTATATGTCAAAACATGCATTAATTTCTACAAAAAGAAAAGGAAAAAAAATTTAATCAATCAAGTTTTTCCTTCTAGGATCTGTAATATTGATCCTCCAATGTTCATCTTTGAGCCCACCCTCTCTGGCCTTCCTCTTGTCCCAATCCAATTCAATCCTTCTCACCTTCGTTAACCCACAAAACTTCTGCAACTTCTCATCCATAGTGTCATGAACCTTCCACCATCTCTCGTGGGCCACGTCGCTAGCGTACACTTGTTGATCCAATTTGTCCCAGTTACAGTCATAATCCCTGTAGCACATCCAAGGTTTCAGACCCAAATAGTGAATTGAATAAACTTTCGGTGGATCAGCACCAAAAAGCTGGTTCTTGAGACCCGTCTCAACAGTGTTATTTGCCCAGAAATTCTTCAGAAAGTTCACTCTCCTGGGTAACCTATGCCACCACACGAAGATCTCATTCAGGAACCCCTGGTCACCGCCATTGTACGAGACGATTTCTCTCCGATTCTCCATTAACATTTTAAACGTGCAATTTGATGGTTCAATCACCATAATGCCCGAATTGAAAATCCAGACATCATTGCCTGCGCATAGACAAATCCATAATTTTTTTATTGAGAGAAGATACATCGGTTTTGCAAGTTGACAATTTT
This sequence comes from Rubroshorea leprosula, assembly GCA_020521535.1. Classification (NCBI taxonomy): domain Eukaryota; kingdom Viridiplantae; phylum Streptophyta; class Magnoliopsida; order Malvales; family Dipterocarpaceae; genus Rubroshorea; species Rubroshorea leprosula. The sequence continues at coordinate 916,658 of BPVZ01000022.1, forward strand.
ATAAGTTAGTGGGGTCTATCCATACCTGTAGCAGTCATCTGAGGGAAATGGAAGAGAAGGTCAAGATTGCGTAGGACAAGGATGTCGGCGTCAATGAATATGACCTTGTTGTAATCGGTCAGCTGCCATAATCTGAACTTGCTGTAGTTGTACTCGTTGTAAGAACCCTTCTCGGCTCTTGGGTTTCGGATTCTTTTGATGAGCCGAATCTTCCATCCCGCCGCCGCAAGAGCCTCGCGTTTGGGGGCGGAGATGGACTTGTCGATGAGGAGGACGAGGTCGCGCTTAGTGCCTGTGTTGAGGAGGCTCTGTGCAAGGGCAATGGCGCCACAAACGTATGTTTCCTTGGAATGTAGGACGGTGGCGTAGGCTTCACGTTTGACACTAGTCCTTATCCTTCTTTGAATCTCAGACACATCATATACCTCATCAACTCCTGAAACCAACGAAAAAAATGTTAATTGAGCAATTGCTAGGTTTAATTATTTAAAAAAAAAAATGGAATCACTTGGGTTTTACAAAGTAAGATCAATGATTAGTTTATCTTTTGTGTATTTCACAATTAATGAATATTTTCAAAAGTTTAGAAGGGACTTGAATGTAAAATTAGTTAGTATTAATTACATTAAACTCTAATCTTACCACTTCTAATTAATAATTGTTAACTATAAAATTATGCATTAATTAAAGGTGTATAGATTTCAAAATTTTGGAAGGGATTTAATTAATGTTAATGCATTAATTATGGGATCATGCTTATGAAAGGAAGATGATTTTGCAATGCATTTCAAATTAATGCCAATTAGAACTCGCGGGGGAAGGGGGGTAGATTTCAAACAAATGAAAACAAAAATTGATTAGATTTTTTCACCGAAGAAGTAGTTGAGAGTCGATACTCCACCACATTTTTTTAGGGGGCGGACGTTACCTAATGCGTGGTAGACTTCGTCACTAAGCAAAATTATTGAACGTGGTTTTCAACATCAAGTTATTATTAACTCCTTCGGGTTTGAATTTTTCTCCCAATTATTTATTAGAAACTACATTTAAATAAGTAAAAATGGTTGCTATTATTCAACGGGTAGCGCCTGTAGCTCAGTGGATAGAGCGTCTGTTTCCTAAGCAGAAAGTCGTAGGTTCGACCCCTACCTGGCGCGATTTAATTACTGTTTTATTATTTTTCTGTAATTTGAAGCCGTACCTTTTTCCCACAGCGGCAAAGCCAAGTTGCAGGAACCCACCGGCAACGAAACTTTCTGTTCCAACCTCGCCGTCTCCGGCTGGTAGAACCACCACTCTCCGTCTTGTTTCACCAAATCATCACACCGGAACAGCTCCAGCATCGGCCGACACTTGCTCAGAAACACTACTTTCGTCTTCCCATTCCCATCCTTCTTCCCCTTTTTCACTGCCAATTTCGCTACCAAAAGATGAACTTGCAGCCTGAACACTTCCCTCGCCCACCCTTTCTCCGGAAACTTGCACGGCAGCCTACCCACTATCAAGTCCATACTTCCATACATTTCCAAGTCCGGCATTGGTATCTCAGGGCACGCCGCGCCATCAATTTCCTCCTCTTCATCGATCCACTCTGGGAACAAATCTGGCCATTCGAAAAGCTCCGAAGCTCTCTCGAAACCAATGGGAATTGTTTCTCCATGCTTTTCCCATTCACTCACATCTTCTTCATCCAAATTCACCATCCCAATCTTCATTCCACTCCCAATTTCCTTCATAAACTCCGGTACCTCTAGCTTACTCCCATTCATCCCCTTCCTCCGATTCTCTGTTTTCTCCAGAATTGCCTTCATCCTCACCCCTGTTTCCACCTACGAACAACCAAATTTAATTCAACCCAAAATGTAAAAACCCCCAAAACAAATGATATCTAAACATCCGAACTTGATTGAGTTAGAGCTCACCTCACCTTCTGATGGCACTCACGGAGGGAGCATCGGACGAGCGATGCTGCGTTCTGGAAATAAACGGAAGACGATGGCCGGAAAAAAAGAGTGACATAGATGATGAGGAAGAAAGCTAGGAAAACCAAGTTGATTCTTATGACCAAAGCCTTTGAAGGAGTGGCTTTGATCATCTTGTGAAGGTTGAGTCCCTGTACCCCGATGCTAGCTGCTTCCCCCATGAAGTAGAATAAGATGTTTGTGGCTCAGGGTGGGCGCTATTTATAAATGTAACTTGAACTGCTTTCTCCGGCTGAGGCAATGGAATTAATTTTTAGGAGGGATTGTGGGGTGCAGTGGTTAAGAGAGCTTAGAAGAGCAAAATTATGAGTAAAACTTCAAGGAAGTCAGACTATTTAGAGATCTCCAAGTGTCGCTTCTCTTATCTTTGGATTTCCTTTGCTTGGGGACAAAAGGGTCGTAGCCAGAAAGGATTTTAATTTTTTTTCCTCAAAATTTCCAAAATTGCCCTTTATTCCCTTCTTTATTTTGCTTAAGATTTACATTTTTTGGGGAAATAACTCTCAGCCCCACCAAAATCTAAAAAGGATAGTGTATCTTGTTTACCTTTTGAACCATAGCTTGAATTAGAACCTTTTCCATAATGTAGGAAAGTATGACGAGGGAGGATTTTATATATATACATACATATATATTGAAAAGTTAACAAAGCTTGAATCACCAATGTTGATTTAAAATTAAAGTTTTATTATTAGTAGAACTCAATTACTTTATAAATATATATATATATCTAATGATTAGCTATATATATAAGATAATTCTTTATTTTTTTCAAATTTTTCCTCATTTAACTTAAGATATAAATATAAAATTTTTAATTTGTAATCCTAAATTCTTAAATGTTGAGATAATCATTCGATGTCTTCTTAGTGGTATGACATGCGAGACAATGGTCTTGCTCTCTCTACGGTATGAAAGGCCGAGGTAAGGGTGAAATGGTGAATTACTTTTTCTTTATAAAGAAAGTAGAATATTAAAGGTGGGAATCTTGAAACGGGCAGGCTAAGCAGGCCCGCCAACAACCCTTTGGTTGCCCTGTCAACTTCGGAGAAGCAATGAAATGTCGCCTTTAGCCGTTAGGGATTTGCTAGCTAGGATGAAGCTTTCAACCAATAATATTTAATACTGTATTAATTTCTTCTTTACATTTCAGAAATAAAAATAGTAATGATGATTGAAAGAGGATTTAGGTTGGCAATGTGTATTATCTCAACCGACCCAAATGATTTCAAGGTGTTTAGAGGACGACAGAGCCAAAAAGATTGGTAAACTATCATAATTGGTACCAAAATTTCACCCTCTGTCAATTTATTGATAATTAGTTGGTTAATACCCATTAGGCACACGGGCTATACACGGGCTATTTCAACAAAGATATTAGGCCTTCATGCTAATTAGTCGAGTATCGATAGGTTTGCAAGCACCAAGATTAAGTTCATTCCTATCCAAGAAATTCACAGGAATGTTGCAATACATATTCATTACCTTCTTAAAAATTGAAGATCGTTTAATAAAATTAAAAACAAATCTCATTACCGACTAAATCAACTCCTAGACATTGATTAGCTCATTCTATAGATAGAGAAATCCAATAATATTAGAATACAATCAAGCAGAAGCATGACGTTAGGTATATAAGTGTTGAAAAGAAAAGGAAAAGAAAAAATGACATTCTGTTGCATTCTATATTGTGGAGGTATGCCTACAGAAGAAAACAAGTTCAGTCATATTTTAAACAAAATTAGGTACTGTTTTCCTGTTTCCAGGAAGAAGAAAAAAAATCAGTTTGAAGTATACGCTTTAAGCATGCAAGCATGATAATCGTGAGTAGGACACAATCGGAGGTTAATCCCTCCGACCCAATTACAGGAGACTTGAGATCGGGATAATCTTTCTTCCGATAAAAATGGAAAGACAATGACAAGTTGTTCTTTTAATAAAAAAGCATTCAATTTCAATTCTCATTGTAATGTTCAAGGATGGGATAAACATGCTAATGCCATCCACCCGACATTGTAGAATGGTTTAAGAATAACATGACAGATAAAATGGCAATTTCATTCAGGTGTACTAGTAGAAATCAGCACACATTAGGATGATGAGGCATTCCGCTCCTGTTAGCACCTTGTGAAAAAATCCCTCCTACTCAAGGCTGGCTACACTGGGAAGAAAAAGGTGATAAGCTCTTAGTCACCATACAGTCATGGAGGCATAAACACTCAACAATGTGTCCAAAGAACATCAAAATAATAAAATATAGATGGTGTAGAAAGTTTTTCATAATTTATGCATCTAACCTTGACAACCGGGTTGCCCCTTAGTAAATCAGGGGTTAGTTGATCGTCCATTTTCTCTTATTATTTTTCTATTGAAGAAGACTGTTTTCCATCCCTAAAGCTACAAGCTATTTTCATCTTCTTTTTTTTTTTTCCCTTCAGATTGAGAAGCAGTGAAGGTAATTGACTTCTTAGCAACGATGGCTGACCTGATAAATCGTGAGCTTGAAAACTCCAACTGTGTTGAGTACTTTCTGATCTTTCATAGGATACTGTCTAAAAAAGTATATGTAGTGACTCATCCTTTCACCACATCCTGGATGTGTTGAGAAGAGGTTTTACCAGGTGGAATAAATATCAGATCCTCCCAACCTGAGTTCTTCTCACTCAGCTGCATCAAGCAATAAAAGATTATTTCAGATTTAATTCCATTCTTGCGACATAAATTTACTCAAGAATCATCAGACATGTTACCTCCATTTTCTTCAGAACATCTTCTAAGCTTCCCACCTGGTCAGGCAGATAAGCTCCAGATCAAATAGTAAACAAAACTTCAAAGAAAAAATCACCAAAAAGAAAATTTGGTGACCATGTACAAACACCATCATGACAATGAAACCGAAGAAACTATCTCACATCATATTAGGATTCAAAGCTGATACTGGACAATGGTTTAGATACTGACAAAATATTGATACCCAAATTCATTTTTCCTTGTTCAAATACTGAGTAACTTTCTTGTCTTTCTATTATTGATATTTTTTTTTAACCGTGCTTTGAGATGGTCACAAAAAGCAACAATTTTGTTGGTTCTATGTCAGACATGAGCATAAGAAATTAAGTAGACCATTGGCCAACAAGTTTGATATTTGAGTATTTAAAAAAATAGAATACTATATATACCATAGATAATAATGGAGGAAGAAAGAGAGCAAACTCTAATAAATATTATGAGTTCATCTCCCAAAAAGAAAATAGAAGTGTAATTACAAGTAGATACAGACATCAAATATGTTACCATGATATGTTGAGAAACACCTGGTCCTCTTGCTCTTGAAACCTTTGAAAGTTCTCTTTCTATATCCTCCTGCAAAATGAAAAGCCAACAATAGATGGTAAGTCAAATTTCAAAATTGTGTACTGAAGAAACATAAGCAACTATCAGCAGTTTAATGGGCCACACAAACCTTATTGAAATATACAGGGCAGTAACGCTTGTTTCTCTTCCTTACAACCAGAAGATCCGACTGCAGGCACAGAAAATACAATAGAAGAGTGAAGAAACTTCATTGGTTTCTAGTTGGATAGAAAAAGTTAACCCAATCAAACTCCTCCATTATGAACTCAAGTAAAGTAAGAACAGTTCAAGCTTAATGGTCAAAACAATTTGGGAAAAAGGAAATTTTTGACACATCAAAGGAAAATAAATTTTTACATGGTTCAAGTATCTTAATAAACCCCCAAAAAAAGGGTTGCTATGATACAAAATTAGTTTTAACATAATAACTTCAAAGAAAAATTCAGTCCATTCTAGTAGCATTTTCATGAAAGTGTGTGAACAAGCTAGGGTTAATTACCATACCTGGAAAACAGGAACTCCATCAAACCCATTTTTGGTATCAGAAGCTTTCAGCTGATAAACATGGAAAGCTAACATGAGTTGCTGGGAAAAAAACACAATTTTACAATTAAGAAATTAAGTGAATTATAAACTGCTGTTAGAACACCATTTTAAGGATTTCAATTCAGGCCCATGTCTTGTTCAGGCTCTCCTATCAACAATCACTAAGAAAATTGGCAACAACAGTCTCTCTCTTGCTCCTATATGATATCTCAATTTTAGCTTTCCATTTTTTATTGCATCCAAAATGTTTAATAATATGGGATGGGAGATGAAAACATCCAGACAAAAAGGAGTTCCACCATGCAGAGCACCATGAAGGCCACTTCTTCAAAAAATTCTACAATTTAATCTTCTTTTTCCCCTTGGGTTATTTCTCGCAACGAATGGCTCAACAATCAGGCAGTATGAAATACCAACCTCCAATGCATTCTTTATTTGAAGTGGATCTGGTAGAAACCGAAATGCAATTCCTTCAACCTTCAAGGAGTAGACCTATGAAATGTACAAATAGAAAAACATATTATTAGCTAACAGTGATACAAAAGTAAACATAAATGTTGAGTTCCAAGAAACTAATGACTAAATGAAACTAAAAGAACCAGCAGGAATCAAAATTACAATAGAATTTCAAAGAGACCGCAGCATTCTTAGCTTCTTTGATAAATTTATTGCATTTGCTTTTTACAAATCCTAACCTACATAATAATCCAACCGTGATAAATATACATTCAGCATTTGAGATCTCCAATACATACAGTGCGTAGGAAATCTTAAACTGCCCAATCCTTTCCAGTAAATTAGTTAATTCAGCTCTAAAGACTTACCTGATCAAGAGTAATCGGCACGACCTTAGGCTCACTCCCAAGCTCTCTTCTCCGCAGCCGAACCTAAGTTTTTCCAAAAAAAAAAAAGGAAAAAAAAATTGATATCACAGGAAGCAGATAGATATCAAAATTTCTATAACTTGTGAGGCAATCTACTAACCTGAGCGAGTAGTGCTTCCGCATCCTCCGGTCGGAAGCACAGCAAGCTGATCGACTTGGCTCCATCAGGATCAGAAATAAGCACGAACTCATTGTCGGAGTTGCTGACAGTGTAAACTGCGGTACCGACTAAGGTTTTCGCGACCTGCTCAGGGCTCAGGCTAGCAGCGGTAGCCTTTGGCTGCGATACGGACGCGAAAAGCGGTCGGTGGCGGCACGCGGCAGGAGGAGTGAAGCCGACAGACAGCGCCCCGGCGAGTCGTTTGGTTTCATCAATACGGCTGGCGAGCTCGGAGCCGAGGCGGTGGATGAAGGAGGAGAGGGATAAGAGAGGGTTTGAGGGGAATGGAGGGTTTGGGAAATCCATATTAGACAGCAAGCAATTCGGCTACTACTGAACTGACTAATCAGGATTTTCGGTTTCTGAGGTTTGGTATGCGAAGGGAGGTATTGAAAATCACAGCCCAATCAATAACAGAGAGTTCTCCGTCCATTTTTTTTAGGGCCTTAAGGCTTGGCCCAAAGCTCTAAGAAGATAGGCTAGACCTCGATGATCCTTTTATAGGGTCTGAGATTTTCAAAGCCCACTCTCGATTAATTTTCTTTTTCTTTTTCTTTTTTTAGAGAGTACTATTATTATTATTTCTTACCTATCTCAAATCTACTCTTCCAATAAGAGGGTAGAAATAAACTTATCTCTCAAAAAATAAGAATAAATTATTTTTTAAAATTATCAAGTAAGATAAATTATCTATTTTTTATCTATATTTAATGTATGATGTTATCACATCTCAAAATTTCTTTTGTAACTTAATACATTAAATAATAAGTGATATATTTAAATTAATAATTTAAAAAAATAATTTATCTTTACTCTTTTTTTTTTCTTTTTTTTTTAAAGATAGATATATTCCTACTCTCCTATTTAGGCACAAAGTTAAGAGTTTCACTTATTATTTCCTCTTTTTGTTGTGAAAATAATATATATTTTTTATGTTCAGTATTATTATTTTCCGCTCTTAAAAATATAAGATAGTTTAGGGATATACTCAATAGTTAATATTTATGCATGGTTAATTATTATTCAAATTCTATTAATTGTTAAATATATACTTAATTATTCAGTGTTGTTTGAAACCACTAAATCAAATGGAGTCTATATTAAAAATAAAAGGATAACTTCTATATATTTAATGTTATATCATGATTATAAAGTTAGAACTTATATAATATTATATATAATTATGACAATTCTTTAATTATAATACCATGTAAAATTTTAAGTTATATTTATGAAATAACATTAAATGAGTATATATGATATTAAATTTTTATTTAATATTATATATAGACTTATGAATGAAAATAATCAATTATATAAATACACATTATATTATAAGTTTATAATATTACATAATGTTGTAAGTATAACATTTTCATTATATATAACTATAGTATTACTAAATTAAAAAATCATGTGACTTCTACAATAAGATGAAAAGACTCATTACTTT
>BPVZ01000022.1:925136-948318 GCA_020521535.1 Rubroshorea leprosula
TCTTGTGCCAAAATAATTATTGTTTTTCGATTTTAAGTTTGTTCTAAATTAATTATCATTTTTTAAGATAAACAAATATTTTTTTTATTTTAACATTATTATTATCTATTTATTTTAATTAATTATCTTATCACAAAAAAGTATCTTTTTATTTTAGCTTTTTCCTAAAGATAATATAGATAAATTTATGAATTGTCCCCAAATTAAAATTTTTTTAAAGTAAAAAAATAATAATTATTTTGTGATAAAAAGAATATTATTTTCAAATTTAAATTCAAAATGAGAAAATCTTTAACTATAAAATTTAATAAGTAAAGTGGTATATGTTAATGAGTTTATTAAACTAGAGGGTATATCAATAATTTTTCATGTCTTATCTCTTCTATATTGTTGTCTTCATATTTTATTTTTCATCTCTATTCAAGATTCATGTGTTGGAAACTTTTATATGAGCTTTTGTTAATTGTATTTGGTTTTCAAAATTGAGTCAAATGGAAAATCGATAAAACCCAATAAAATTGTGTGATTTAAATGGGTCTAGGTTTTATCTCAGTTTTATACTGTGTAATATGAATAGATGTAGAGTCTAGAATGATGGAGATACCCAGAAGATTATTATAAAAGCTTAGGTTTCCCCTCTTATTTAGAAAATCATATCTCTATAAATATGAGAGTTAAGGAGTGGTATGATCAATTAGTTGTTACTATACAGAAGTTGAATACGGAAAAAAAAACTTAAATCCCAATAATAACTATATTTGTTTTGTAGATTCTATCATCAAATCTCAAATTATGATAATTCTTGAAAATCCTTGAAAACTCTTAAGTAATATATTGATTATAAAGATTAAGGTACGTAACTTATTTATTTTATTAGATCTTGATATTTTAAATTCTACATATATTGATCCTTAAAATTTTAACATCATGAGCATCGAAATGGGACCTTATTATAAAAATCATATGACATCTACAATAAAATGAAAATACCCCATCCATGAATCAACGTTTGGAAGTCCAATACTAAGTGCCTTGGTAACTATATCCCTTTGATGGAGAAGTGTTAGGACATAAAATCTTAGGTTCTACACCCCCGGTACTACTAATTCCCCCACCTTCAAAAATTCTCTAAGCTCAAAAAAAAAACAAAAAAAACAAAAAAAACAACGTTTGTAGTCTATTTTCAAAATAAAAAATGATAACTTATTTAAAAAATTGTTGAAACTTAAGTATTTTAATAAAAAAATAAAATAATATATTTTATAAATTGAATTGATTTATCTTATTAAGAACTTGATCAAACTAATCATTGTAGATTAATTATCTACTTAAAAACATATTGTTTTATAATAATCATCTGATTTATTTTTATAATTAACCTATAAATAGGAGTTAGAGAGCCAAATTTGCTCAACTAGAGTATTTCTCCACATTCTTCTACTTTATCACTTTATTTTATCTTTTAAATATTCTTAGATAAAAAAATGTATTTTGAGTTAGGTGAGTTTATGAATAGTGCAAATTTATAAAATGTTATTATAAAACTATAGCTTCATAAGGATGACACATTATGTATATCTTTATTGCATTGGTTAATATACTCTTCGTAAAAGTGTGAATCAACAAAATTAAGTAAGTTTTTTATGTTTATTTAAATAATATTTTTATTGATATTTTCTAATTAATTCATTTATTATTATTTTATTTGATTTTGTAACCAAAACACAATAATAATATGATGTGAAGATAAGAAAGAACGTTCAAGGAACAACAAACATTTCTTTTAATAATCATGAAAACTAAAAAGGGTAGAGGGCATAATCAAAATCATCTCAGATTTCTATTAATAAGGTGGGAATGCTAAGCGCAAGTAATTCAAATGGGGTTGCTGTATACTTTTCTTCTTATTCCCGCAAGCTAAGATTCTATTAGTACAAGTTGTGAGTCTTCTTTGCTTTAATTCGTTATATCCTTATCTACTTGTTTTCGTAGCTAAACTATGTGCCATGCGAACCAATAATAATCTTTTTTTATTATTTTTATTTTTATTTTATTAGTCTTGAATTGTAAAATGAGAGATGATTTTTTTTTCATCTCTTACTCACCTATTTTGTATTTTATACAAACCGAATTCTATATCTTTTATTTCAATTTGAAAGAAATTACAACCATCAATTAAAAACACAACTTTTTAAAAATTAGCTCTACCAAATTTTAAAACGAAATGTGATTTATTTATACATAAGTTTTATATATAATATTTATACAAAATTTTAACTATTTATCTCTCTACTTTCAATTATTAAGATTTATAATGATTTTTTAAGTAAAAATAATAATTATATTTAATAAATGTAAATAAATTTTAATACTTAAAAGTAAAAAGATGAATCGTTGAGAATTTATATAAGTATAATGTATAAAACTTATGTATAAATAAATTTTTACTCTTTTAAAAGTTTCTAATAAAAGATATGATATGATTTTTATGATTTTACTGATCAAACTACAATATTTTAAAAGTTTTTAATAAAAAATATGATATAACACATCTATTTGATCAATTTTTAAAACAATTTTAAATATCATATTTTTTATTAGAGAATTTTAAAATATGATAATTTTAATTGATAAAAAAAATTTATCCTCAAAAAATTTTTAAAAATTACATCTTCAATTTTATACAAAATCTCATGATACTTGTATAAAATATGTTTGATCGTTATCTTCTGCGGACTTAAATTTCTTGAGTCGGCGTCGACAGGATAAGGACTGGGGAAAAAGAACAAGATGCCGCTTAGAATTAAAGTAAGGAATATTTTTTTCTTTTTAAATTTATGGACCAGCAGAAAAGTAAGGAATTAGATTCTCATAAAATGAAAGCAAACATGAAATGGAAAGTTGACAAAATCGCATCTTTCATTTTTCAGATGGAATAAAAATCAAGAGACAACCATATATGTATAAAAAAATCATGGACACACACAAAATAAAAATAAAAACGAAAGAATCAATTGGACGGACAAGAGTAAAGGCATAAAGAAGCTTAAAATATGATTCGACATAAGGTGACAAACAATTTTTGAATCAACTTGCCCACCACTATATTATCTCATACAAAATCTACATTATTTACGCAAGTATATGGATACGCGTTGAAGGAGGAAAGGAAAGAAGTCTATATAAAGGCATGCTCTCTGAATCATAGCAACATAAACCTTTCTCATTTTCCAAAAAACTTACATAGCCAGGCTTGAGTTCCTGAGATAATCGGCATGTCTCGAAGATTAAGGCGTCCCGCCAACACCCTGACTAAGGATCAGTTGAGCGAAATTTTCAAGAAACATAGCGCTGACCAATCAAATGTGAAGCTGGGGAGGGAAGAGCTGAAGGCGGCTTTTGAGCAGCTTGGCGCTCAGTTGCCTACTTACCAAGCTGCTTGTGCCCTCAAATACCTTAACAGCGACAATGATCAATACATCACAGAGGATGGGCTCGGTGCTCTCGTGGATTATGCTTATGCCTATGGTTTCCGCGGATAACAAAACATCTGCATCCCCACCTGCATCGATGATCTCTGCGTGAATCTATTACTTTAATTATTATTCCTAGTATACTATATGTTTTTAATATGAATAAATTACATGTTCTATGTGTGTCTCGTCCTGATGTGAGAACACACATATGCACTAGTCATGTTTACTTGAATTGGATGTTTTATTATGTTTTTTAAATGTATTAGCAGAGACCAGTTATAATAATTTTATAGTATACAAATACAAGTTTATGTTTATAGTATGCACGCTTATCTTCTTCTTTTTTCTTCTTTTTTGTAAAGAGTACATTTTCGAATTAGTTTATTACATTTAAAAAAATTATTTTTCTTAAGTATAGATCCCAAAACAAAATAATAAAACTTAATTAGTAAATTTATTTACATACCAAAAACAAAGTAACATATCTTCTACTCACAGTTAATTCACAATATTCATTTTTAATTAAAATCAAACTTTATAGGATATATACAGCCTCTAATTGCTTTTCTATAGCATCTAAATGATCTTTGTTTCAAGGCATATAAAAGTTTGTTGCAGCCCTACCAATGGATGAGTTCAAGACATTGTTGAAGAAGTTTGACGAGAATATAATTAAGACAGCAAGATCATTAACAAAGAAGAGCTAGCAAACGTAACGCCTAATGATGGTCTCTGCTAGCCTCGAGGGGAAGGAATTAACGGAGTCCAATCTGTTCATGCTGATGGCAATTGACTGTGTGAGACTACCCGGCAGCTACTGCAGAGAAGAACTTAAACATCAGAACCATATATATCTTTTCAGAATGTTAATTCATGCAGCTTTATCCCTCAAGAAATGAGAAACCAAAAATGTTTAGGGGTTAACTTTGAGGTACTTCCTTTCCTCAAAATAATGTCATCATTATTATTTTTATTTTTATTTTGATTAAACAAAACAATTGGTTCAATTTGTGGGGGAAAATGGATGGAAAGAGAGGTTACATGGATTCGAAAACTAGTTAATAAATAAAGAAATATTTTAGAGATTTAATTAGTGAGTTTGAAGGCTTTATTATAATTATTTTAATTTTTTTAATCTTAAATTATATAATAAAATGCAATCTATGTATCACTTTATCTATATCATCTATGTGCCCGTGGGTCCGTCACCGGAGCTCCGGAGCTCCGGAGCTCAGGGGCATGGGTCATAAACCCCCCTAAATTTTTGAGAAAAAATTGTTTTAGTCCCTTGAATTGTATGTTAATAATTTTTATCCATATTTTAATTTTATTTCATACGATTTTAAGTTTCTTTTAATATTTTTTTAATTATTGAAGATTGTTTTTTGTGATTATGAGAGAGAAGAAAATAAAGACAATATAAATATGAGGAAAAAATGAAGATCAATCAAATGAAAAATTATTCATTTATCATCATTTACAAATCATTTGTTCATTGATAACCTCATGTACTTTTCCCATCTTGTTCATTAATAGTTTTCTACTAAATATATGTGCTTAAAGTTTAATCAATAGCATATATATCATCAACCACTTTTAATTTATTGTTAAAAACTAAAACAATTTATTTTAAAAATTTCACCACATAAAATTTCAATAAATGCACAAATGCATTATTTCAATAAAGGTTCCATTTTGCCCTCCATAGAAAATTTTTTCCTGACCCCGCCATTTCCAACGACTGAAATCATATCCATTAGAAGGAAATTTCTCCAATTCATTGACCAAAATAGTCCTGTTGATAGGTGCTTGTTTTCTTTTCTTTTTCTTTTTTGGCCAGACAATATGTATCCAACCTGTTTGCATTCATTTCCACAAATTCAAACACACCAAATCACCAATGTTGGGTATTTGATTTTACACTTTTGGAGGTAATTCTATACATCAAATATTTAACATATATTTTCGGGCGCATACCTATTTTCCCAGAAATTTCCCACAAATGCTAGCAGTTAATCAGAATCATGAAATCACTGTACAGAACTATGAACTGGACTATTCAACTGAAATTGATCCAAGCTTTTCCCTTTTTGTTACAATTTTTTGTTGAAAACTTTTAGAGCCAGAATAACTCACAACATAGTGGATCTTCATCTTCTGCTGACAGCAATGGTGGTGCATTCCAACTGGTAAATTGCCAGTGCCTTTTATGATTGTAAAAAAGGCGTAGAGCCAACCATATTTGGATCTCAAAAGTGCATTTAAAAAGTCTAAACGTTTGAGACTCAATAGCCTACTCACACACCATTCACTGTTATTTAGTACCCAAGCAAGATCATATGTTATATGTCTTGTTTCTGAGAACTCATTTGGAAATTGAATTGAATATTAGCAGCTTCATTTAAGGAATTAAATCTTGAGAAAAACCCAAGAATTCTGTACTTGCAAATCCAATTTGCAGAACTGACCTAAGAACATGCCTGGATATCTCCAAAACAAGCATAGGCAGCAGCCATCTGTTTCTGCATTTGGATGTTCAAGCAAATATCTTGGAGCTAATATCTTCAGAGTTTAATTTCTGGAGGTGGAAGTTTCCAGTAATTCCACGAATTAAAGTCCTCCTGTAACAGATAGGAACAAAGAAAACGAGCTGAATGCCATGGACCACTCAGGCTAACTAATAAACCTTACAACTTATATTCATTACGAGAAGAAAAAAATATCACGAAAGATGCTGTCTAAGAATATAAAAAAGGGTATGATGAGGGAGAAACTGTAAGTATATTTTCATGTAAAAGATCTAGATGCAGAAATAAGAGGGATAGAAGATGTCTGGTAGTAATAAATTTCACCAAATCAGTCTATCGCCTTGCAGACAACTAGTTAGCTACCACGAGTTTCAGTTAAAAACAGGAAGTAGAAGGAAACCTGCTCAGATGAGGGCCTTATTGGAAACATGCCATGAACAAGAGCATGGAGGGAAGTGTATGATTTTGTGTCAACACAACGGTGCACAGCAACCTCACCCTGCATACTTATTACTGTCAGAGGGAAAGTTCAGAGTAAAAGTACAACAATATCTGAGATATATAGGTCACACACCCTTCTTAAACCATGGAGACCTTGTGGATTACCTTTGGATTGATAATGAATATTTTTCCCTTTGGGATTCCAACCTTAAGATAGCTGATTTCATCAGTATCTCTGTTCCCAAAACCAGCATAGAATGGATTGCAGTCAGATGGAAACAATGCCTTAATATCCTGTAAATTGAAAGATAAAAAAAGCATTAAAATTCTCCTCTCTATACAAACAACTAATTATCTACCATCTATCCACAGTAAGAAGCTTCAAGAGGCATGAATAATATAGAAGTAGCCATCAAAACATAGTAAATTCCTTCCAAGCTGGTAAACCATCAGAATACATAATAGTTTGGGAGAGCCAAATTTACAAGAAACATAAATCTCCAGTTTTTTCATGGTCTACGTACCAGTAGAAATATCAGATTGGAGAACCTTATATATTGGAAAAGTAATGATAACTATGTCAAGGTAGAGAACCAACCTCCAAGCATGCAATCTTGAACTCATGAGGAGCTCTTCTAATAACTGAAAAATAATAATATAATAATAAAGAGATCACTTTAGTTGACATCATAATTTAAAGATGAAATTGGTTATTTAACTTGGAAAAAATAAGGAGGAACAGATGGGGGACACAGAAGAATTCAGGATAGAAAATGAGAGCTTTGATGAAAGGAGAGAAGGTTAAATCCAAAGAAATCCATATGCACTATCATATTGTGGCAATCAATGCGATGGAAGGGAGGTATTAGCTTTGTTCAAAATATCTAGACCAAAAACAAAAAAGGGGAAGCTTCGCTTAAGATACATTCTTGAGAACTTGCGATTGGTGATTTGAGATACTCTGCTCATTTTCCACATTTCATCATTTTGATATATCATAGAACTAGAAGACATCAATAAGACATTAATTTCCAGATCTGTTTAACATTTCAAAAAGGAAAAATGAGAAGCAACATGCAATTCAGTATGTATGCATGAACAAAGACAAAAGGCAACCCGGTACACATTTTTTACCTTCTCGAAATAAAGATGGAAGAAGGCCATCAGGAGAAATAACAATTGGCCCATCTGGTAAAGCTTTTCCATTCTACAAATATGAAGATAAGTCTGTTAAAGAACATGACATTTGAACTTCCTTGATTATGATTTTTTGAGTTCATTATCATCAAAGCATTAATTCCATAAAGATCACCTGCTTAAGGTTGATTAGGAATTGTCTAGTGTGATATGCCTGAGATATCGAACGTGCACTTAGAAAAAGCAATTCATAGTCATTTTCCTGCAATATGCAAGAAATTTGGTAAATGAAAAACACATTAATGATGTTGATAGTTGCTAGTCTTTATTATGAAATATCTGAAACCTTTTTGCAGTATAAAATTCCCGAGCAAAGGTACAAAGCATCTCATGGATATGGTGGAGCCTTCAACTAGTTTTTTTTTATTCCAAACACAAAAATATTCTAAGTTGAAAACAAATGAATTATTAGACATGAAACATCATAAGCTGAAAAAAGGGAGACATGACAGATAGATCACACCTACCTTAATAGCTGAAAATAAATGTGCAACACCTGTTTGTGACCAATCCATCCCAACCAAAGGCATGAATTGACCTAGAACATCTGATCTGTGATAAACGAGTTGATATAGGGAGTCAGAAATAAAAAGGTAAGATCCTGACTTCAGAAAATAGGGCATTGGTAAAAAATTCAGATCATAAAGAAACCAACTGCAACAGTTTCAATTAGCAAGGCAAGGTTAGGTTCTGCAAGGCTTGCTGTCTCCCGAACATCATTAGCCAAGAGCTAAACTACCAAAAACAAGCAGAATTAATTTCTAGAAAGATGTACAAAAATTCGAAGTTTTAAAATTTTGATTTGAAGAAGTTCAAAGACAATGTAATGTACAAAAGGATTAACATAGCACAAAAAAAAAGGGGGGGAAAGAAATTGGAGGAAGAGAAGTAGAAGAAAGGATGGCAACTTTCAAGCTCAGATTCCTACCAATAAATGCACACTGTTAAATTTTAACACCACCAGCATTGTGATGGAGATGCGCTATTTTATATTTTAATGGTAGCATTATGCAATGCAGTGTACAGCTAAGTCTAAATCATGCTCATCTTTCTCAGCATGGATGCATGCAACCAAAAACATAATCAAACATTTTCTGCATTAAGGCTATAGCTAATATACCAATTCAGCTATAGTTGATCATGTTCAAGTATATAGTGTTAGTGAGAAACATAAAAGGTCAAACCTCTCCACATTTAGAACCAATGACCAAACCCCTCAGTATAAGGAAGGGCAAAGGAACAACTGGCTACAAAGACTGGAAAAAGTAATAATTGATTTCACTTGGGCACACGAGCAACATGAAATGCAATCAGGTTTTACAGAGTATTATATCCCTGAACAACAGTAAAGTGAAAGAAACAGAGAAAAATATAAAATGAACAACACAAAGGAAAAGTAATTTAAAATTTGGGAAGTACTAAGTTAAAATCTGTTGCAATAGAAATTTGAGAGTATTCTTACTTTGTAATGGTTCCATCAACATCTGAGATTACAATACGAGTGTTCCATTTCCACAAAAAAATTCGGGCTTGTACCTGTTTATTATGAAATTTACAGTAAGCCCTAAGCAGATAAAGAGAAAGAGTGCTAAACATTAAAGTATAACAAATGATGAAGGAAAATAGAAAATATTCAGAATGAAAACCAATATTAAAGAAAAACCACAATAAAACATAACCTGCTGCTTCCCTAACATTGCAGTGGAAAATGTAAAGGTTACGGCATTTCTCCCTTCCTTCAAATTCAAGGATGCCAGCTGTTCAGAGGTTGGGGTATTAACCTTGGCCATCTTCTTCACCTTCTTTGGTATAAGTGCATCCCTATCATCATCAGCACTCTTGGCAGCTGAAATTCTGGCACCATCCTTAGCTAGCTGCTTGCCCTGACCATTTTCTTCACCTTGTAGGCAGCCAACAGTAGCCTCTGCAGCATTCTCAGCAGCCAAAACTTTGACAACCCCCTGAGCTAGCTGCTTGTTGGATCTTGATCCTTTGGAAGAGAAAGGCCAAAGCTTCCAGCTTCTATTGCAGGAATCAATGGATTTTGATTGATTTTCTTCAAGAGATTTCTCCACAATTATTGCGCCTTTCAGTTCAAATAATCTTTCACTTCCAGATGCAACCATCTCTAAAAGAATAGGGTTTGCTGCATCCCATGGGAAGTACTGGCCAGAAATTCTGACAACAAGCTTATCATTCTTCACAACTGCAGGACCTAGAGAACTAAATTTATGCACATCAAGTTTCTCAGAATCAAATGCTTGTGCTGCAGCAGCAGCCCCCATTCCTTCTTTTAACGAGTGTTTGCAAAGAGATATCTCTGTATAAAGAACAAAAGCGTGAGACTTTCAACAGCTTTCAAATTAAAGAGCATTTGTATGCCAAAAACAAATGAAATACTGCTTCCTCCTTTTTATTGCAATTATATTGGGATGCTTCACATCTCCCCCACCCCCACCCCCACTCACCCGAGAAAATCCAGTTGGCTTTAAAATTGAGATGACAGTGAATGAGTGAGTGCTCATCCACCCAACATATAAATTATTTTGATTGTTGAGTGATGCAATTTTTACTTCTTGCAAAATATGAGAGATACCGCATA
The DNA here is from genome assembly GCA_020521535.1 of Rubroshorea leprosula. Taxonomy (NCBI): domain Eukaryota; kingdom Viridiplantae; phylum Streptophyta; class Magnoliopsida; order Malvales; family Dipterocarpaceae; genus Rubroshorea; species Rubroshorea leprosula. Next base: position 935,381 of record BPVZ01000022.1, read on the forward strand.
CACCCTAGAAACAGAATTCAATATATATAAAATCCAGTTTCATTTCAGAGCATTCAAAGAGTGTGAAAGCAGTGCAAATTTTTGAAATGTAAATACTACATGAGTGCAAAACCAAATTCTCTTACCAACTGTAGGGTTTTTAAGAGCCTCTTCCAGCACCATTGAAGCCTCAGCATCCTCAGGATTCAATTTATCCTCTGATAACTGGAATTCTTTAACTGCAACTGCTTGTCTACAGCTTGAATCATTTTTTCTAAGTGGTGCCAACTCCAGGGATTCAGGATTTGAGCCCAAAGAATGGCTTAGAAGACAATTATTGTGTGTGTGTGACTTGTCATCAGGAGACCATATATTAGGCAACAATCCTGACTGCCAACCAGCATCCTCACCACTCATACTATGACTTCTTTTGACATTAATAGGAGCAGATGTCATCCCTGACTTCTCTAACGAGTTTTCAAGATTATTTGGTGGAGTCTCTGGATTATTCATATCCAATAAACCATTTACTTCTTTGCCATTTGTACAAATGGACTGATGCTCTTCATTTCCACAAAGCTGCTCTTTAATCTTGAATTCATCAGAGCCACTGAAAAGAAATTGTTCTTCTTCCAAAGGCTTTGATGGTGGAAGATTCTTTGTGGTGTAACTGTGAGCACAAATTTTTTGAGTATCACAGATAGACTCCAGAGAAGGATAGAGAACATTCTCAATGCTTTCTTGAACTTGACTATCTGAATGACCAGCATTGGAACAGGAGGAAGTGCAACATGTTTCCACTTCTTTGACTGAACCAAGCATATGCCCAACATAAAATGTTTGAGTATAGGACTCTGGTATTTTTAATGTCTCTTTAACATCCAACTCCATTTCCTCAGCTAGTTTGACAAACATATCCTGACAATTAAATAACACACTCAGCAAGATTAAACTTTTAGAAGAACAAGCAATTTGTTTAATTTTATTCTTAGTTTATGTTGCAGCAGTTCTCTCACATTCAGAGATTCATAAATTATAAAACATGCCACAGTGACCTCTATGACTAGAAAACATTTAACCTAAATACCCTTTGAAAACTAATAGAGAGCATTTCTGATTAAAGTTTTACCTCTACCAAGAGCCCAGTTGTCCTACACACAGTTTCAGCATGAATGTGCACTTGCTCATGCCCTCCAGTAGAGAGGCACAGTGTTTCCTGAAGTTGTTCATTGGGAACATTTAATTCTGAGCTCTGTGATGTTTCACAGTAAGCAAAAGGCTGAGCTATGTCTGGAATTCTCTCCTCAACGGCAATGCCACAGCCTTGTAAAACATCCCTCTTACTATTAATCTCTTCTTTGTCAAACTGCACGTCAGGACAAGCTTTGAGCTTATAATGAATTTGCATATCAGACTCCCCCATCCCCATGTCAACAGCCTTTTCATTCTCATTATGATTAGAACTCTGAACATCATTCTCATCGATCATTCCTGATGTTTCAGATATTACTTCACATTTTTCTTTTAAAAAACTTTCACCTGATGAGTTAGTTACAACAACTTGCTCCATAGAGCTTACACAGGACATTCGAATACCAGCTTTGTCAATGGGGTACCCAATGTTCTCAATGCCAGTCTGAAATCTGTTGTCTTTTTGATTATTGCAGAAATCAGTTTCCACTTGCAACACAGGATTATCAATACAATGTTCCAGTTTATCATTATACAGAGAAGTGTCCAACTTGATCTTTTCATCACGAATCTGCATATCTTTACCACCCTTATTGTCTAATACTTCACAAACTGAGAGCTTGGAAGCTTTATCTTTCTTGGACCTTCTAGAGACCAGACTGGTAGACCACTTTACCTCCAAAAGGTCAGCTGCAATCTCAGCACACTCCAACGAATTTGACCTCTCTACTCCAGGACTCCTTGTTCCCCCCTTTGCACTGTCCTCCTTCATAGACGTCCGTCCAAAAACAAGCCCCAAAATCCGTCTCCGGCTGGTAGTATTACTGGAGACAACCTTCCCATCTTTTATATCAAACCGATCATCAGAACTCAACTCACCAGCATCATAGTTGCAGCTTTTAGACTTCAATCGTTTCCTATTACTATCAGACTGCACGTCAACCTCATCACCAGAGGAAGATGGATATAACACAGAATCCCCATCTTCAACATCTACCTCTCTCAGAAAATGAGCTCCTCCTTTACGATCAAGATACATGTGGAAATTTGCTTCTACATCATTTACACATACGTTAACCACCTTCTCCTTTGACTTCAAAACCCCTTGAAATTTCCCAAACCGGACATACCAAGGCGATGATTTGAAACTCCCATCAGGCTGTTCCACAACAATGATATCTACAGCACCACCAAACGGGTGAAAGGGACCAGAGACTGTGAACACGCCACGGGAAATATAGCTGCCTAGCCTCCCCACAGTGTACATGGCTCTGACTCGGGATCTCCCAGAACACCACCAGATCACAAACACTTAAAGATCAACCATAATTAAGCAAGGAGCATGAATGATCTCTCTCCAAAACTATAAAGATCTTCAATTGCTCCAAAAGTAGAAAACTTTCTCTATATTCAAGCTTCCCAGTCTGTTAAGCCCCAAGACACAAAATCTTAAAAAAATTAACACATAAATTCCAGAACCCAATTAATCAAAAAATGAGCCAAAGCTATGCTTTTCAGCTTAAATCAATAAGGGCAGCAAATTAGAAACAAACCCCATCCAAACAAAATAACAAAAAAAAAAAAAATCCAAAAATACTCAATACCTCAAAGTGAGAAACAAACAAGAGAAGTATAAATCCAAGGCCAAAAAACACCAGATGGGTGCGTTTTCGAGTTTATCTTTCACTTGTGAGTTCGACGCAATAGGAAAGGGTTTGTGTATGACCAACCAAACCCAAATTAAAAATCAACCGCAAAAATGAAAAACAGTTGAGGAGAATCAAGGCATATTCGCATTTAATAATTGGAAAGTGTCAAGATCACCAGATAGACAACAAACGTTCACTTAATTTTTTTGACGTTTACATCCAAAAAAGAGAAAAAATAAACACCCATGAGAAAATGATAGAAAATTTACGATTTTGGATCAAGGGATTTACTCATTTACAGAGAAAGGTCGAATTTTTCATGAAATAATGATGAAACTAACCTGCAAAAAGTGAAAGCCCCAGACGTCGGGAGAGAACCGGCCAACCGAGACCAACAGTTTCGTGATCCCTATTCCAGGTGGGATGACACGTCAGCAGTTAAGTCGAGATAGGCGTAGGTCCGATGTCATGATTTTCCCCCCTACAGAGGGAGAGAAGATCTCTGGTGTGCTATTATGGCGGTTGGCAGTTGCGACCGCCGACTCTGGTCGGAGCCTGAGTTGTCAGGTCGGATCCTATAGTCAGTAGTAGGCCAACATTTCAGTAGTAGTAGTCCTAGTATCCTTTTTATTTTAAAATTGTAGATTCAAATTTCAATGGCAGACATTGATTTCTTCGAAGATAAGATTTGGCGGGTTTCCTGTTCAAAATGTTCCATTCCTTCTGTTCGTCCAAGGATTTCGAGATGATTAAGGAGAGCCGCGGCAGCATGAATTACAGGCACAGCATGCTAAAATATACATGTTATCTTAGTTCTGTGTTAAAGAGTTGAGAAGAAAATCATATCCGTTACATTTGTTTAGAATGCTACTATTTTTTTATCAACAATTTAAACAATTAAGTAGTTAAGCTTTTTATTAAAAATAAAAAATTATAAATTCAAACGCATACAATAGAATGAAAAATGATCGTTTTTTTAACCGACAAAGAAAAAAAAAAAAATTGCTACCATTTTTCATTTAGAAGCTACTGTTCAAAAATGCACATTTTTTATTTAATAATAAAAAAGGATTATTCAATATAAAATTTTTATATTTTCTATTCAAACTTTGTGTATTAAATAGTAAGATAACCTCAATTAAAAATGTATAATTTAAAAAGATTAGTGTGTATCAACTTAAAAACAAAATTAGAATACCAACTTATAGTTAAAAATTAAAATTTTAATTTAAAGTCTAAAATTTTAATTAATTTTTAAATTTAAATATTAATCTTTAATAAGATAAATTTTTTAATTTTAAATTAAATTTTAATTAAATAAAATTACATTATTTAAGCTTAAAATTTTAATTTTTTTAAAGTTGAGATTAATATATATATTTTTAATTTAAATAACTTAAATTATATAATTTTCTTATTTTATATTAAAAGATTTGTTCTTCTTTAATAGATATAAGATATGTATTCGAGTTGCTGATCATTTTTCCACATCATTTTATGTCTAGAAAGAAACAAAAAATTCGTCGAAGGAAGAATTACGCTACTGAACAAAAAATAAAGATCTCTTACTTATTACGGTATATGTTCAAAATTTTAAATTTTCAAAATTTTTTTCTTGTTGTTTTTTTTGGCAGCTAGAGCCTGGTCGGGCCGGTCCTGGGCCAATCCACACAGGCCCAGTCTGGCCTGGCTAGTTGTACTTGTTCCGAAGTTTTTTTCCAATCCATTTGCTGCAAATGGAAACAAGATTACAGAGGAAATGAACATGAGCTCACCATGGGCAGGTAGTGGTAGCTATATAACCATTAATCAATCAATTACAGAGGAAAAGTCCAGATTTTTTTACTCAATTTAGTTTGTCATCCACACCAATGGATTTCTTGCAATGAGCAATGGCAGCTTGAATTGCAGCCTGCAGTTCCTCCATGGTGCTGTCACTGACAGAGGAAGAAAGGGGCGCCGTTGCAACAAGTAGGCCGTTGTTCGTTGGAGACATCCTCATTGACGCCGATGCAGAGTACTCTCCTCTTCTTCCTCTCAACTTATGCTTTTTCCTCAAATTACCTGAAAATGAATACTGTTGTCGCCGGAGATGGAGGTCCTCTCCCCTTCCCCTGAAGAACAACAGAGTCCTCATGTACCGCTTCAACGCATGGCTAACATCGAATCCCATCTTCTTCTTCGTCTGCTTCTCTTTATCCTCCCCAACTTCACGACCCTTTTGCCATCCTCCAAACAAAAATAAAGAGAAAGATTTGTGTTTCTTTCTTCCCTTTGTTTCATTGTCGGGGATGCTGGTTTTGATGTCCCCATTGCTATTGCTTTTATCTTGTTTCTGTTCGTCTATTAAATCCTTTATGGGTAAGGAGAAGCTGTCCAAGGAATTGGTGGAGGATCGAGGAGAAACAGGGAGGTGGGAAAGGAGGTGCAGAGGAAGCAAGTGGCCGTGGAAGAAAATGTCATCTGCCGGTGATAAATCAATTGCTATTGACGGTGGGTGTGGGGTTTTATCTGCAGTGGAAGAATGGAGAGAGATTGCGAAGGAGAATTCATGGGAAGGAGAAGAAGATGCTGAAGATTGAGAAGGATAGGAATTTAATTTGGTTTCTTCATGCTTCTCCTCTTCAATCCTTAGCTGCTGATGGTGAAGGGTGTCCATATTGAACAGCTAGGAAATGGTTCAGCTCACGAGAGAAGATGGCAGTCTCAGTTTCTTCCGTAGGAAGAAATAATAGGGATAAGGAGATTGGAGGAGACAAAGAAGTTGGCAATTCAAATGGTGGTTGGGGTTAACATGTCTTTGGTGTTGTTCCTTGAATATTCTTCTCCATGTCCATGTTATGTCATTATACCTCCTTCGTAAAATTAAATAAAATAATAATTAGTAAATTTATCAAAAAAATGTTAATAAAAAAATATCGTTGAGATGTGTGTGAAAAAAAATTTATTTACCTTAAAGCGATTTACGCCTCTATGAAGAGTAAATCAATCGATGCAGTAGTGATATATTTAGTATGTTATCTCTAAGATGCTATAGTTTTATATTAACACTTTATGAATCTATAATATCCATAGAGTCACATAACTCAAAATACCATTCTTTACCCAAAAATATGTTGAAGATAAAGTAAAGTAAAGAAAATAAGAGAATGTGGACACATTTTTTTTTAGCAAAAGATATGTTCTATTTATTAAACTTATAATTTTATAACTCTCATTCGTCGGTTAATGATAAAAGTAAATTAGATAATTATTATCAAATAATATACTCTTAAGTAGAATAATTAACTTACAATTGTTAGTTTGACCAAATTTTTAATAGTACAATAAATTTAATTTATAAAAAAATATTATTTTATTTTTTATTAAAATATTTAAATTCCAAAATTAGGTTCAAGAAAAGGACACAAATTTCCTCTTTTAGCATTATTCATTCTTTCTTCAAAGAGCGGTGGGAAAGGCACTCACTAGGAGATGAGATGAAGATGATGTATTTAGCAGTGAGTGCGAGAGGATTGGTGGGTTCTAGTCAAATCCAACAGCTAGTGCAGAAACTGCTGAGTAGAGGAAAATATGATCACAAAGATACAAATTCGGGCGCAGCAAAACCCCATCTTGCTTGGGTTGGGAACGTGTCTCTGTACCTGAGTTGTTCACACCTTACATAGAGATTCATGAACAGGAATCTTGAATTATTAACTAGCATCAATAATATATTTAGCGATTGCTGTTTTGTAGTTGACATTGCAAAAATTATATGTTTTATACATATTGAGAAAAAAGAAGACTATCTCAATATTGTAGAATCTACACCTCTTGTACCAAAAAAATAGAGCTTACACCTCTTTAATGATTGTAAAATATGCAATCTATAAGTTGAGAGCTACATATAGGTTTCATGACATGAATGTTTATGCCTCTCATTTTTACCTGTTTCCTGTTTTGGCAGGTAAGTTAATAAGAGGAAGCAAGTTAGTGACAATATTAATTGCTACAAAACAGGAAAAAATGAAAAATTGAAGTAAGATAGTGGTTAAAGTTTGAGGCATCTCCCTAATTTGGTTCAACTAATTTGAAAACTATGGATAACTCTTTTCTTTACTTTTTCTTACTTACCTTCAGGATTGTTGGATACGGACAAGGTTTTCTCTCCTTGAATGGTCCTGATTGGGAAACTATAGTCATCATTTATTTTTCTTGACTTGGACAATTAGGGTATTTTTGTATTTAATTTTGTATATCTTTAAATTAATCCCTCTCCTAATAATAATATTAAAGACACATCTCGTGTATTTAAATAAATTAATTTCTTTAAAATAATGACCTCAAAACTTAAATTTTTAACCTAATTTACAAAACAATACATATTTACTTGTAATGTAAATCTAACCCTTAAAGTAATCATTATTATTAGTTGGATTAATTGTCAACATATCTTGAGTTAAACGGAACTTTGAAAATTGTTCTTAAAGATACAAAGATTTTTGGCGGTGCATTGCATAGACAAATCATAAATGCAGAAGATTCAGTGTTTCGGGGAAAGAAGAAAGATGACCCCACCAAGAAGACAACAATGGTGGTATCAACATAGTTCATTCATCAGTCAACTTAATAATATATAAAGAGGAAAAAGAGCAAGTCGGTGAAGGAAGCTTCAACAGTCGGATTGAGATCGGACGGTGTAGGAAGTGGGATGGTCGTAAACGAGCGTGGGCAATGGGAAAGATGGAGCTGGTAGTGGACCCACCGCACGCACTTGAATGAAGTGGTCCTTGAGGAACCCTGTTCATTTAGCTATGGTTAACAACATCTCAATCATTGAAGCAGAACTTCACCAAGCGACCTGGTAGTCGCGTGTTTCATTAAGGATTGAATCTTAATTATTAACAATTAATAAAATTAATTTTTAATCATTATCTTTATTAAAAAAAAAAAATCATTGAAACATTATTTTAGTGGACTGCCTCTTCACCTCTTAAACGATGCAGAATCTTATTCTACTGCTCTAAACATAACAGGAAGACGAGGAAAGAAAAAATGATATAAATAAAATATTTCTCATTTAATTTCAAAGTTATATGAAGTTCCTCTGCGTGGGGATACTTCCTACAATCAGTCAAATTCTCGTCCGAAGACCAAAAAAAACCAGTCAAAACAGAAAGCACACATAAGAATACAACTAAAAGTTTCTGCTTTCTTTCATTTTCACTCCCTCTGCACATTCCCAGATTTTATCAAACAAAGGGAACAACCGAGTTACATAAAACCACCCAGCAATTTGCTTTAATCCATTCATGATAAACTGCTTATGTACTTACTATGAAATGGTGCAAATTTACATAGATTACCTAGACGAGGGGTAGGGGTGATTGTAGGTGAATCAAAATATTGATAAAGCATCAAATATACAGTGTATCACAGAGCTAGGTGACCTTATATTAACTTTTCATTTATTTAATATTTCCCTAAATATATTATTCTTGGATGTTTGATTTTTCTGAGTTAAATTTTTGTTCTCAATATGAAACAGCTAAGGGAAGAAGGTGATGGATACGCTTCCATCTCAAAGACCTCAGAGGGACATCTTCCAAGAAGATATTGGGATGTCCCAGACAGCGAGCTCACATGAAACTTGACCGGAGTCAACATTCTCCAGCCAAGCCATGTCTAATTGTCCGAACAGCAAAACTGGTCCCAATTCATTAACACCACTGCTGAGGTCAAGGGGACTACCCTTGAACATGAATAGATCAAGCAAAGCAAACTAAAGGTACTGTGCTAAAAGATCAAATATAACGATTATGGAAGGGAGTTTGTAAGTAAATAGAAGTGCATTTATGGGGTGAGGGTAAAATCAGACAGGATTTTTGCCAGTGAATTTAACTAGACAAACGTCAAAGTAAGAAATGATTGATCAGCAAAGAATGCAAATATGTTTCTTTGAGAAAACAAGAAAAAAATGCAAACGTTTGTCAAAAGGATAAAATCAACGCAACAAATTCACTCAATAATTGTATGGAGCAAGTTTTCCATTTTTTTTTTTTTTTCTGACGAATCTGTACGACTACTAACCAAACTCCCTATTTCACGACAGCATACAACGAACCTTACTATTGTTTACTGTCAGAATTAAGAAATTAGAGCAAGTGGTGTACAATTTGGAAGAATCTAGACAGAATGAAATACCTCTGAGGCATGCTATTATGCATTGGCCAGTCTATCAAAGCGTTGATCAAATATACTCTCATTTTCACATTTTACATGGAGCAAGGACATTTTCCTCTTGCTCCTGAAGCCAGAAAACATAAATCTAGAATAGATTTCAACTCGGCTCTTCCAACTTCAAGTACAGAATCATTAGTGAGAGATCCAAGAGGATTTTGAGTGGTAAAACGGATCAAAATTCTAAACCCTCCACAAAGATATTGAAGGGAATTAATAACTTGAGAAAGCCACATCTTCTGATTTATGACTGCCTCTAAAACAATTGTTAAGTCCCAGAGAATGCAACTGAAATGGAGGAGGTCTAGCTAGTCACTATCACTACTGCATCTGTCTGAAAACAGCAAAACAAAACTATTAACACTCACAACACTCATGTGTGTGCACAGAGAGAGAGAGAGAGAGAGAAATGTTCTATACCTCCTGATGATCTTTTACCTTCCATGGCCTCTTTCTTCTCTTGGCAACTTGCACAAAGAAAAGGGCCATCCCAGGGACGCACTTTCGCACAATTAGATGAGCCAGCGTGTATTGAAATACCCTCTCCAGGTTTGATCTCCACTTGACAGACTGCACACATAAACAGCTTATACATGTTGCACAAAGGGTATTTTGTATCTAACCTGCATCCAACCAAAAGATTCCCTCCATTATTAGACTACAAATTATCTTGTTTAGTCCTTCAAAGCAAAGCAACAACTTCCAATTCCGAGTTACAGCTACTGAGAATCCTCACAAGCACAAACCTGTCTGAAAGCCTAGCAGACCCCTCCTCAAATAATTCTTCCACTACATCTGGTTCCATATATTCTTTGTCAACTTGAGATGATGGTTCAGAAGACTTCTTGCGAAACATAGACTTCAAAATTCTTTTTCCTGCCTTCTTTGGTGGTGGCAGAGGAGCAGCTGGCTTCTCCTGTGGCAATATATCAACAACTATGCATGTTGTATCATCTCGTAGTCCCTTGGCCTTTAAAGCTTCCTGCTCATGGAACATGAAAAGTAAGAAAAGGTTTAGAAGCTTAGCTGCTATTGATAGTTGCAGAACTGTGAAATGCCATAAATAGTGCCAGTGCCCAACTGTAGTGTCCAAACATGGTACAGATGAGGGGTTAAAAGGTGCAGCTGCAGCAGTGACCCAAGAGAAAACCTAAAGGAACAACCAATTAAACAAGTACTAGATATAACCTACTTTAACAATTTGTCCAGCTGCAGCATCTGGTGCCAATCCACGACAACAATCAAGCACCATTTCTGCAGTTAAAGCATCCCAAACACCATCACTAGAGATTATGAGCCTACCTCCAGCTGTAGACAACTGCAAAACCAATGATGTAAAATTTAATTACCAATAAGTACAATAATCAATAAGGAAATTTTTTGCAAGGAAGCAAGTCAACTGATAATTGATGAGACAACCTCTTAAAGGAAACTCATTGTGAGGATAAGGGAAGGAAAAATTCAAAAGCATGACCCTTTAAACAGAGCTATAGAATATAGATAATGTGAAATTAATGGGCTCTCACACATGCCCTAGTCATGAGACATCTAATTAGAATAGATGACATAGCTATACCTAAATCATTCATACCCATCAGTTTGATTGTGTTCCTTTTAAGGCATCAAAACTAATCATATGGAGGAAATTCATGAAAACCAATCCTAAGCCCAAGATTTGAATCAAAGAAATCAAACCTTCACTTGCTTTACATAAGGAACAGGAACAATGAACTCGCCAACATCCATATCTCCAATTGATCGTGAAAGACACAAGCCTCCTGGCCAACATCTCAAAGGACCAATCTACAAAATAACTTTACAATTAGATCACAAGCAATGATCTGTTGAAAGAATCAAATACAGTTTTCCTTGGGTTCTAAGGTTGAAATTTCTACAGAGAACTGATTCATCATCATCAACAGGCTCAAGGATTTTAAGGCTTTTAAGTGTACCATTGGAAAGGAATAAGCTAAGGAAAGAGAAATTATTAAGAAGGCACTCATAAACAACAAAAAAACATCATTTTAAATGAAGAAAAAGTACCTCTGCACCCGCACCAGTGTTTAGTCGACCAACCTCACCCCCACTTGCCGTAACACGGTTTCTCCTAGTAAATGAAAAAAGAATATAAGGCCTCATATTCAGAAGAAAAGTGTAATGATTCAGCTAATACTTTTGCATCTAACTTACTCTTCCTCATTGCATTCAAGCCTATGATCAGCTGACAAGTAATAGATTCCACCTTCAGCAGATTCAAGTATGCAACGGGAATCACCAACTGATGCAACAGTTACTGTCCATCCTTCTATTATGACAAAGGTCACAGTCGTTCCTGATGCTCGTGCTGGAAAAATAACCATAACCACTTCTTAATATCATGGTATAGAATATTTCTGATTAATGGGAAGAAGGAAGTGATATATAGCAAAGGAAAATTTTGCTAGAGAAAATGTCCAACATGATGACTGTCAACAGAGCTCAAAATCACTCTTGAAAAAGTAGTTGCATCCAATTCTTATATCAAGATTAACAACCAAGTTCATCTTTTTCACAATGGAAAGTAGACAATAAAATATATAATACTTTCCCTAAAAGAGGTTAAATGTACCTTGCAAGGACATGATTTTGGAGTTGGGAATATATAACAGTTTCTTGAGTGAAGTAGGGTGCATTCTTATTTTATTTCTACTTCCACATCCTTACAAGAATGGCTACTGCCGTAAATATGAATACAATGGAGAATGCATCAAGAACAATATCTACTCCAGAACTAAGTTTAAAATTTCAATAAAAATCAAAATTTACAACTAACAAATACTCCTGAATTCTGCAAGAGCTTATCATGTAGCGCAGGTGATAAGAAATTTAAGAAATCCATACCATTCTCTTGAAAATCTTTATCTGTTTTAACAAAGCCAGCAACCAAAGCTCTTGGCAATGCAGAAATCCATTCATCTCGGTTAAGGTCCGAGGGAATAGCATTTAAGATATTATTTAAGAGATTCTCCTTGGTGTAAATTGCAGCTCCAGACCCATTGTGTCCATCAAAAATCTGAAAAATAAGGTTAAGTTAGGATTAGGGAACCTACAAAACAACAAGTAAAAGAAATGAAGGAAATCAAGGGGTCAACAATGGGAAAAAAATGCCACTTCCGGTGAATTCTGGGAAGAAAGAAAAAGTCAAGGAAGAAAAAGTTATAGGAAGTCACATTAAGAATAGCTAGAGAATAAATGAAAAGCTCCTATAGTTGTACTATTTTATGAAATATCAGGGAGAAGTAAATAGCCAAATTCTGTACTAAAATTTTGAAAACATTAAAACATTTTTTGCCTTGAAAATGTTAAAGCTAAAACAATTTATCTAAAACAAAAGCGTAATCTGCTGATGAACTAGACTTTAGGAATCTCACCCCATAGCATCTTAGCTAATTAATCATATACCAAAACTAGGTAATTTTCATGGTCTAGAATATTGCAGGAGCCCTAATACGGTCAAAAGTATAGACTTCTATTAAGTCAACGAAGCCAAAAACACATACCCCAAAAACAGAAAATGTGGTGATACCATCTCCCATTGCCCTCTGGCATTCGGTTTTCAGCAGCGTGTAATCCTCGCCTTTCTTGCTCTGGTTGGCTTGTCCGTGTACAATATCCGGATTCTCAGCCTTCTCATTCGCTAATTCTCGCTGCAGAAGCACCGAAAGTGGCACAGTTTGACGTTCGCCCCTAGATGACATTGTTCCAACTCCTAACAACAATCGCAACCTCCTTCGAAAACAGTGCTTCTAATTCTCCAAGTATTAAACAAAAACAATCCTGAAATAGCCATTGCAACAGATTTCACTGAATCAAACCTCATCATATAATCATCAATTCAACTAAAACGATCAGATATTT
>BPVZ01000022.1:957836-972445 GCA_020521535.1 Rubroshorea leprosula
AAAAGAAAAAAAAAATTTATATGTTTACAGTCATACAATGAATTGACAGTTACTAAAACTCGTAGTGTATGGTTTTTTTTCTTTTTTGAACAAATTGACGAGGGTGGGTTCGAACCCACAGGGGAGGGGGAATACACCTTTAAGATAACTCGAATGTCACTTAATCTGAAAGATCAGGTTATAGTGTATGGTTTAATTTAGTTATATTATTGTTTTTGAACTCAAAAAAAGAATATTAAAGGTTTCATTTCAAATTTATTCTTGTAAAGTGAATTAGAAGTAATATATATATATATAAAAGAGAACAGTATATATTAATATTAACTATTAAAATGAATTGAAACCTTAATTTTAAATTATTTTATTTTATTTAAATAAGACTTAATTTAAAAATTAAAAATTTATTTATTAAATATGATATTTAGATTTAAAAACTAATTCTATTAGAATATATAATTGATTATTAAGTTTAGATATCAATATTTAATATGATGAATTTTTAAGTTTTAAATTAAAATTTTAGTTTTTAAATATAAGTAGGAATTTTAATTTTTTTGAGAGTTTGAACTAATATACATTAATTTCTAAATATAAATATAATTTTATTTTATAATAAAATATTTCAATTATTAATAATTTAAGTAGTTTATTGATAATTTTTTAATTAAAAGTAAAAATTTTAAATTCAAATTATATAACATACAAGTATAAGTTAAAAAAGAGAATTGTTTTCTATTATTGAATCTAAGACTAAGGGGAAAAAAAAAAGAAAACTTTCAATTGTTTTGCAACACTTGTTTTAGTAAGAAAAATGACATAATACATTTTTTATAAAAAGAAAATTGGACATGATTTGTTGCTTGATAATAATTTAAGTTACAGAAAAAATGTCTAAACATGCTTGGCAAAAGATAATACTTAAATTGTCTCATTCGATTATTTATTTGTTTAAGCTTTATAATAATTTTTATAATAAAAAGTTAAAACCCTATCTAATACGGAGCATGTTATTGTCAAACCATACCTATCTTTACCCATATATATAGCTACCATAGCAGTCATCCATATCTAATCTAACAAATTCTAAACAGGTTTTTTTTTTTTTTTAAATGTTAGATTATATAATAAAAAATAATTATTTTTAATCTTTTACCTCACTCCATTTGTATATTATATAATTTAAATTTAAATTTTTTTATATTTAAAAAATTATTATTAAATTATTTAAATTATTAATAAATTAAAAAGTAGATAGTTGCATGAGAAACGTAGTTATTTTCATTTATAAAAGTATTAGAGTCACTTTTTTTAACATTTATTTTTAAAATATTAATTTTATTTGTTTAATTATTAAAAATAATTAATAATAGTAATTATTTATTAATAATTGAGAGAATAATTAATATTTATTACTCTATCTAATTATATTTAGTTGTTTTAATTTCTAAATATAAAAAGTTTAGTTTAATTATCTTACTTTTTAAATATGAATAGTTGATTTAATTATCTCACTTTCTATCATATTTAAATATTGTAACACATTAAATATTTATATTTTAAATTTATCATTATTTAAAAATGCATGGAGATTTTTTTTATTTAATTATAAATAAAGAAAAAATCTTAATTATTATAATAAATATTTTTTACTGTACAATCATAAATAAACAAAATAAAACAATGAAATTTAACCTAAAAAGGTAATAATATTAATTAGCCAATCGTAATCAATCAATATATTGAAATATTCACTCATGAGTGGGTGGATGGGTTGGTTGGGACTCTTCCAATTTAACTAGAGGTTTTGAGTTCAAACCCTGGAAATGCAGTTCCGTTAAAACTCATGAGGGAGAGTTTTGCCGCCTATTGGGTTCTGTCCGATTCGAATCCAGATTAATCGGTGGCTCAATAAGTTTCCGGACGTCGGATAATCCATAAAAAAAAAAAAATATATATTAAAATATTCAAATACCATAACTATGCACTAATTATATAATGAAAAATAAAAAGACATTTAAGGCGGCGAGGCAACAACCACACCCGGAGTCATGGGACCCCAACAACTCATACCGATGGTAAGTGAGAACAGCGCCTGCTGGTCACGTTATCACAAAGCTGGCTACCGGCCACCCAAAAAGCAACGATAATCGGTGTTTAAATCAATGTCTCGCAGCAACTATTTTATGTGAACATTTTCATCCGTTGAAAAAAAAAGTATAAAGTTTAAATAATATGATATATAAATAAAATAAAATAAAAAATAAGAGGAGGTTAGTTCTCAATCAAAAAAAAAAAATCAATCTCTTCAGACAGAACTGACGACTTCAGACAGAAGCATAATTCCCCCGAAGTTAATCATAGAATAATGTAGGAGTAATTATCTCTTAATCCACACACTAATTCCGTCCCGGGCTTTTGTTCCACCGCATTCAGTAATTACAGACCCGAGAAAAAAAATAATAATATAAAAAATAAAGTAAATACACATCATTTCTTTGTGTTTCCTCCCCATTCCTCTCCTTTGGTTCTGGAAGCAAGAAGGTGGGAAATTTTTTGTCCAGAAGAAGCCAGGCAAGTTTTGATTGCGGCAGTCGATCCATTAACCTATTCATCGATCCGTTTGAGGGACAAAAGGGGAAGTCTTTGGAGCAAGCGAAAAGAGGAGGATATGGTGTGATGAGGGTGGGGAAGAAGGAGAAGGACGAGGGAGGAGAAGATGGCGAGAGAAGGGAGAGGAAAGTGGGGTTTGGGTTTGAGTTCAGGTCTATGCTCCTACAAGAGAACCACTCTCATTGTTTGCCTTCTCAACATTGTTATTGCTCTCTATGTTCTTCGCTCTCTCTATGCTTCTCTCTATGTTTATTCCAATAACGGTAACGGTATGTTTTCTTTTCTTACGTTTTTTTCAGCTGATTTTTCTATATTATGTTCTTTGTTTGATCATGGGGTTTGTTGATTTCTTTCTGGGTTTTGTTTATTTTCAGTTGTAGAGTACTCTCCAGATCAGATTAGGAAAATGGAAGAATCAATCCGGATTCGAAGAGCAAGTGAACCTATACAACTTCTTAAATTGGTATGATTATGGAACTCTTGAGATTTAACATTGATGGTTTTAGTTGTTTTTTTGCTCTGTTATATGCTTCTAATGCTGATGTTGTTGTCACGTTAAAAAGGTGAAGCAACTAAAGCATGAGTTTTCCAAAGAAAACTCAGTGGTTGAATTGCCACGGGCAGTTAAGCAGAGGATAACTGATGAGGTTCTGCAGAGGTTGAGAGGCTTGAAAGCAAATGCTAATATGAGTGAACAGCGGGGTAGGTGCACTTTTTATAGATTTATTTATCCTTTCTGCATCATTTAGCTTAAAGTTCAGTATGTATGTTTTGCATTCTAATTTGATATATTCTGCTATTCTCCACTTTTAGTAAGTACTGTTATAGATTTCGCTTCCATTTCTCATCTTCCTTTTTGTTAAGGACCATATTAGATTATACAATTTGTCTCAGATTGTGATTGATAATCTGAAGGCTGGATCTGTTTTCTGCAATATGTTTTAATTGATGAACTAGATTCACTCATTTAGCGCTTGAAAGCAACTTTATGTTAAAGTAAGTGTTGAATGTGTAATTGGAACCGTTTTTTCCTGAAAGAGGAAAACATATAGGTTCTTTGGCTGAAGATTGTGATTAACTTGTTGATGTATTTCATTTTGGATTGAATATGGTGTTTGGATTGTTGAAATTTCTTTTGCTTGGTTCTTCTTTATTGGGATTCTTTGACTGAAGAAATTTATTTATCCATTTGTGGATCTGTGCAGCTGTGCTAGAAACAGAAGGTCAGGGTAGATATTGGTGTTAGTTCATCGATTTAAATGCTTAATTGTCCTTTGGAAAAAGCTGAAAATTAATGTTTTTAGGGTATATCCTCATTTCACCATATTTAATCTTTACATCTACATTGTTTTTACTATTTCTTTTCCTCAAAGATGGTTTCGGAGTAATAAGAATTTAGACATGTGAGAGGGCATATACTGTGTTCCACACGTCTAATATCAAAGAAGACAAAATATTCTTTTCCCTTGGTGCCTTTTCTTTTCCATCTTTTGTTACAGTGATTAGTTCCAAATTGTCTTTCCGTCCCCATTTGTTTATTTACTACTTGGACTACATTTTTACCTGAGGTTTTATATTTTTGAACTGAAAAGAAGAAGCTTCTGGTTTTTTAAAGAGCTGCTTGTTTGGTCTTTTGTTTCCTTTTTCATTTCTTTATTGAAAAAAAAGGGTCCAGTGTTTTCTACTTACTTTCCATTCAGGTATGACTTAAAACTAGTTCCCTGTAGGCTGTCAGTGATTATTAAGAAAAGGATAAGAACCAGATCCTGGTTTTGCTAGGCTGTTTGTGCATATGTTATACAAACTATTTTATTTCTCCTTCTAGGACATTATTAGCTACATGTAATCAGAAGGAGAGTCTTGCTAGAGAATGTCAGTTCTTCTGCTTCACTATGTGATAGAATCCTTCCCAAACTCTCCCTCCCTCCAAATTCTGTCCATCACCCCTCCCCAAACATCCACACACCCACATTTTTCTATGTATGTTGGGGTGATTAACATTATTTTTGGATCAATCAAATAAATTTTAGTTGCTTTGGAGTAAAAGGGATGATTAACAATATTAGTTTTTACTTGATTGCTTCTTTTGTCACTTTAATTCTCAATATTGTAATGTTTAAGTAGGTGTTTTACCATGTCTTAAGAAGTATCATGGTTGAATTGTAGGGGATATTTCCCTTTCTTTTTTGGGAATACCTATTAACTCCAAGACAATGCCAATATCAGTTTTGAGGCCAATTAATCAGCTCTATCTCACAATGGCACCACTTATGAGTTTATTCTGTATGGTCTTGTTTTGCTGGTTATTTACTGGGATTCTTTTTTTGATAAACAGAAGCAGTTGAACGCTGGCGCACAGAGAGATTAGAAGATGCCAAAAAGTTGGCTATTGTAAGAGAGGGACTGAATTCAACTCTTTCACAAGAAGAAGCTGGTAGCCTTCTATCTGAAAACCTTAACAATCCTTCTATGAAAATAACCTTGGCGTTTACCACTCAGGTGACTATTTTGTAGGGATTCTAGTAAGAGCCTTGGAGTCTGATTGGGCTGTTCTGTCAGAAGATGTAGGGCTTTGGATACCTGATGAAATTATTCATCAGGAACACGATGATAAACCTGAGGGTGTGGAAGATATTGGTACTTATACACTTCTCCTGTTTCCCTCACCCCCAACCAAAATAGCAGATCAAAGTTGAATGAATTCTTTATATTGCAGCATAAAACTAAGATACCTGTTTATTTTGTTTACCTGCCCTCAGTTTCTCACTTACTTACAAGGTGAAAAATTGTTAAGAGATGTGTCTGCCAGTAACTGAGGTATACTTCTTTACAGACATGGAACAAATTTTAGCTGGAAGGTCACTTCCACCAGAATGCCATGCTGAACTTCATACAGATTATGATGGAGGCGCTGTTAGGTGGGGCCTTACACACCATAAAGAAAGTGCAGCTGACTGCTGCCAGGCTTGTTTAGATCAGGCAAAAAATGCAAAACCACATGAAAAGAAATGCAATATATGGGTTTACTGTCCATCAGAAACTGGTTGCTATTCCCCCGATATATACGAACACAAGCACATGGAGTGCTGGCTGAAATCTGTAAGTATCCATCTGTATACGTTAAATTAGCACTTGATCACTGATCATATTTCTGCAGTATTGTTCAAACTAATCTAGTTTTTTATTTGGATCTTAATCCTGATATGATCCCGTTGTTAAATGCAGTCTGAAAAGCCCAGACTGAACTTCAGAGACCGGTATTCTGAATCATATAGAAGCTCCCATCCAACTGCTCCGGTGAGGGTTCCTTGGGTCTCTGGTGTTGTTAGCTTATGAACAGATTGATGCGACAAACAAACAGTGAGTCTGAAGAGGAGTGTATACTTTGGGCTGCAGATGTCTTCCACGCTGTAGAACTTCTTAAGAAATACAAAGCTGGTTCTACTGAAATCCTTATCAGGCTCCAGTGGACGTCCAGTGAAACTTTTGATGTTTGCTTGTTTTACATTTTGACAATTGATTGCGGGGGAACGGGGAAAGGGGTTTTGTTCCACATTCTCACTTAGTTGATAGTCACACAGGTCTTATTTTTTGGACTGTCCAACATCAATGGCGGTTCTGGCATTGATGATTTCAAACAATGAAATTCAGTGTCTGTCCCTGGTAGAGGTTATAGCAAGACATGAGAAGCTTTCTTTATGTATTATTAATGACAATGAGAAAAGAAAAATGTTGTAACAGAGAGGGTATTCTTAATTTCTTATGAGCAACTAGCAAACTGGAATGTTATATTATTTTATACTGTTTTTCAAGGATTTTTTAATCAATAAATTTGTATAAAAAAATATAAAATAAATATTAATTTTAAAGTTAGTATTATGTAGATAAATTTAATTAAATAATTGATAAATAAATATTATTTAAAAAAAAAAACTCTTAATCTGTGTTCTCATAACATAAATTAGAAAAATTCTTATAATAATATAAAAAAATTAATTTACAATCGAATTATAATAAATTAACCATTGATTTTGGAGAAGGATCCTCCTTTCAAAAGTTCTCTTATCAATTGTTGTAGTTGTGTAGTTTATCTTTACAAAATATCTTTTTATAAAATAATGGTGCTTTTATCAGTTTTTTTAATAATAAATTTGGAATTTAATCGCTTGGTATTAGAAATTATTTCTTTGATTACCCCCCAAAAAATAAAATAAAATAAAATAAAAAGGAAAGGCCCAAAAAATGAAGCCCAATTCAACAGGACACTCGGCGATTATCTTCTTCCATTTCTAGGGTTTGCTGTGATGAATTGAGGAGGACGATTCATCGTCGCTGCTTCTCGCGAATAGGTATGTTCTTCTTCAGCTCCCTTTATGTTTCCCTTCACCTTTCTCTGCGAATTAGAATGAAGTTTCATGATGAGTTAGCGTCCTTTTTTTTTTTTTTTAATTTTTTTATGCCTTCTGCTCCTCAAATAATAATTGGTTTTGTCTAAACCTGCTTGTATGGCTGAAGATATGTATGAATTCCCAACTTTATAATCAGCAAATCTTTGTTTAAAATTTCTGTCTTCTGAGCTTTGATTGTTGGTGTTCTTCAAGCATGAATTCAATATCTGAGTATGAAATTTTGAAACATGAATTAGTTTCAATTACTAATGTGAACACTGCTTTTCCTTCTGCTGCATCAAATTTGGGTATTTGCAGTGAATTTGGTCTTTTAAGAAGTGATCCCTAATGATACTTGGTAGTAACTCCATCCAAGAAACCCACTATGACATTCTATCAGTGAAGGAAGATGCAAGCTATGAAGAAATCCGTACGAGTTATAGGTCTGCCATCCTTAATTCTCATCCTGATAAGCTACATTCCAACAATGAATCAGGAGATACGTTTCTGAAAGTGCAGAAGGCCTGGGAAGTCCTCAATGATCCAAGATTGCGTGCAATCTATGATACTGAACTGCAAGCTTCAAGACAGGATGCAACAGCCTCTGAAGATGTTGGACTAGAGGAAATGATGGCAGAAAATGCTGGAGAAGTCTTGGAACTCTTCTACCCATGTCGATGCGGTGATTACTTCTCTGTTGATTCCTCAGAGTTGGATAAAATGGGGTATAAGTTGTTGAGGGATGATAATAAGATTTCTTTACAAACTCCTGATGCTTTACCAGCATCTGTTATTCTTCCCTGTGGTTCTTGTTCTCTAAAAGTTCGTCTTTTGATAAATCCAGATGTTAAGTTTCCAATTGATGATCATATTTGATTAGTCTTTCATTTTTCATTTTTCTGCTTGATTTTCTTCTTGGAAAAGTCTTTTTTCTTTATGCTTTTGTAACTCAGCAACTCAATGAATGGAGATTGTATTCTCGCTGAAATTTCCCTTGTGATTAGCAACAAGTGATGAAGTGTTTGATTAGTATTTTATAAAACTACTTTATAGGTGAATTGTATGTGATTTGTTTTGTAAAATTATTTAAATATTTTTAATTTTAATTTTATATTATTTTAAAAAAAAATTCAAAACAACGCTTAAAACAATTTTTTTGTTATTATTTAGCCTGGATGGTGTGTGGAACTATTTTTATGATACCACTGTATTTTAAAATTCAGAAAAAAGTGAACCGCAATCTGTCATTTCGCCATTGATTGAGGGAGCGAATTTCTTATTAGGGTTTATTCTTTTATTAATGATTAATTATTATGTAGTATGTCTAAAATTTTAAGTGAAAATTTTAGAAATAATTTTTAAAAATAAAAAATAAGATATTTAATAAAACCAAATAAAACTCCGGTGATTTATTTTTTTTAAATATTATAAAATGGGGTCAGCTTCAATTATTGCCCTTGACGAGAAAATATCAACTTTACAAAAATGAGCAAGGTGACTTGCCCCACGGGCCAGGTTCAACTCCGGTGATTTATTTAATGGTAACTTCCTTTAAAGTGTTAATAATTTAAAAAAAAAAAAAAAAACCAAGGGGAGTGGAAGGAAGAAAGGTAGTTAAAACATTGTTCCTATCAACAAGTACTGCTGGCTGAAGACGATTTTCTCAATACGGGTATTCAACGCGTCGATGCTGCTGGAGCACGTTTCTCCTATCATCTCCACCCTCGGAAAATAGAAACTTTCTTCATCCAGATTCACGCCAAACGAACGGCTTCGTTCCAGAGGTATGTGCTTCTGTCATTTTCGACTTTCGTTTAATATCATCAGGGTTGGCACACTTTTAACTGTTCTGTGCAATCGAATTGACCCTTTTGCTTCTGCTATTTTCTTTTTCATTGGGAAGCCAATTAATTTACATTCAAAGGTAAAGTTAACCTTGCTCCAGCAGAAAGATTGTTGCTTTTACTGCAAGAATTTTCTAAATATCATCTAATTGATGCTGCCATAGTTGTACACAGTAATTTATTTAAAGTTTGTTTTGCAATTTGCAGGACTGAATTCAGGTTTGGGTTACTAATTGATTCTGAGGCTGTGCTATAACTAAGACGAAATTGGAAGGTTCTAGAGTGAAAACTTAGTTTTATGAGTTGGGTCTAGGGGAAGATGGGTTCTGGTCAAGGAAGTCCTGATTGGAGTGTGTTTGATGGTGTGAAGGTTCCCCCGTCAACACCTGAGGCTCTTATGGCTGAGCTTAATACAGCTATTAGAAATATGGAGTATGCACGGGCTACTGCATTCCTAGACTCTTCTTCCTTACTGAAGAATGAGAGCTATGAATCTAGTTTGTCAACTAGGTATGATGCCCGAATGGCAGATGAGGCTTATATGGCAGCGTCTGCAGCTTTGGCTGCTGGCAAGCTTGATCAGGCTTTGCACTCTTTGAATGTTTCTCTCACCAATCGCCGTCCTGACAAGACCTCTGCTGTTGCCAAGCTTCGATCACTCATTTCTCTCACATCTCAGCAACTCCATAAATCTCCTGAACCGACCCTGGATGGTACATTTTCTACTGGGAAATCTTGGCAATTTATGTTTCCATTACCATAATTTAAATATAGTTAGGAGATTAATTGATTCTATTTTGACATTTTTATTAAAGTTCAAATCATCTATGATTTATGGCATACAATTAAATGGAATATGCTGTATCCCAATAGGAGCACTAAGCGCTTTCCTTTAATATTACAACCTCTCAAAGTTGGGCTAGTTTGTTTATTTCTCTTTCTAGTCTATGTTGGAGGTGATATCAACTTGTAACTTTTCCTCTGTTCATATATCTTTTAATTTCTTGTTTGCTTGCTTATTGGGCAGCAAGGGGAGTGAAAATTGGTTGATTTAGTCCCTCCCATGCTATCTTTGTCATCCATTAAATTTGTCTGAGGTCTGGTGGAGGAAATGTAACTACCATTTAACAATCCTTGAAGGCAATTATGGGTAAAGTTTTACAAGATCAGCTTCCTTAAAGATAATGTTTGCTCGCTTCCCTTGCATTCGACGTTGTCCTTTGGACATAGAATCACACGGCTTGTGTATGTTACCATTGAATAAGTCTTGGGAATGTTATCATGTGATGGAAGGGTTAGGTTTGGTAGCTATTGTACTTAACTTACGTGTAAAAGAATTTATTGCATTGTAATAAAGTTATCTTTGAATAAGAATTCTATGTGGTGTAGTTTTCCATGAAAATACTTGTTCTCAATTCTATAATCCCCTAGGAGGACTGAACAGAGTATGAAGGCAGAAAGGCAGGATCAACGCATGAACCAAGTGAAAGGAAACAGTTGACAGGAGACTCAGCTAACAGAGCTAATCAAGGAATAAAGAAAGCAGCTAATCAATCCCATGAGCACAGATTAAGGGAAGACCAGTATAACGGTTAAAAGGCAACGTCTTTGCAATATTAGGAAAATAATATTTGTATTCCTTATTTGTATACATAATTATAGGATCTAGTTTTGTTCTTATGATTGTATATAACGGCTACTCAATGTACAGAATAAAAACAACAGAAATACAATTCAGTATTGTATTCAGACATCCTTCCCTTGCACTGATTTTCTTTACAGAGTTCAATTATAAGGTGAAACCCTTGTGACATTGCCTCTTCCAATCCCAGAATTGAAATTGAGTGTATCAAACCCCTGTAATAAGTTCCGTCACGCTTTGTTAGGAAAGCTGCATATGATAAGGCAGAACAAGCTCTCCAACCAACAGGAAATTCGGTTTTGTCTCGTGATGCATTTTAATTTAAAGCTGTTTTAGATATTTGTACGTCAAGAGCTCATTATAATGGCAAGAAAATTATGCCAACAAATACAGGCAAGCACAATTAATGCTGCTTGACTATTTCCATGGATATCATTCATGTCCACTTCCACTAGATAAGATAGGATATCTGTGATCAGGGTAGGAAGGAAAACAAAATAAAGAGGTAGAAAAACAAGGAAAAAATTCATCACAGGGGAGGAAATATAAGGAAGAACTCACACCGCAATCAAGGCCCATGAAACCCTGGTAAGTTTGTTTCTTCTTTGGTGTTTGGCTCTCACAGAGGTTAGAACCTTATCGGAAATAGCATCAATGAAGACAAAACCACTCCTGCCGACTTTTTGTCCAACATCAGCCGTCATTGTTTGGTATTATGTCTCTGTATTTTCCATGACTTGAGGATGAAGTGGTACATGTGGATTATAATAAAAGGCAAAAGCTCCAGAAAATGTATTGATTATCTTATGGAAAAAGCAGTTCAACTGGAGTTTTAGGGTCATTTGTTAATCTGTCTACTGCTTTTTTTTTAACTTAGTCTTTACCCCAAAGGATAGAGTCCGAGTGTTTTTTTCATTACGCTGAAATGGCACTATCAACCCTAGGAGGTCAATTTGATCTTCAAAAACGGAGTACTAACTCCAACTATATATTTATGAATCTTGCATATTAATCTGGGTGTCTCTAGGCAGTTGCTTCTCTGACATGGGTGCCTTTTATCACGAAGAGCAACCGCGGAATCCCAAGAGATGCAAGTTCCTTGCTGCAGCTCTCAAGGATGTGTTTTCTAACTGTCATAGTTTCAACGGACGGCCACTTTCGTCTCCAGGGCCGGAGTCCTCAGATAGTGACATAGAAGATGAAGAGGAAGTACTCACCATTCACGAGTTTGGTTTCCTGGTCCACTTCCTTTTGGATTTTCTTATTGTTTGTTGATTTTCTCTGCAGGTCGTGGTATCAGAAATTCGGAGTAGAGCAATGGAGAAGAAGAAGCGCAGGCCTGGCATTAAAGCAGATAGTTTTTCCTGGGTGTTTTCTCCTTCCACTGGGGACATATATATAACCACGAAGCAAGGGAAAGGAAAAGAGAAGGACGGTGGGGATGAGGAACGAGAAGAGTTCTTATCTGTTAATAGCTGTTTCTCCCTCTGTTCAAGTGATGCAAGTGGGGAAGCTTTTCTCTCTGTGAAGACAAACTTTTCCAGGTCTTCCAGCTTGAACAGACCTGATTCTGTGGATTTCTTCAAGTTCAATTTTGAAGATTTTCGAAGGCGGTCCATAATTCAGGAGTTCTGCCACTGTGAAGGATGGCCGTTTGGTCTCTGCCGAAAGTTGGTGCTGCTCCCTCCCCTGCCTAAATCGCCAGCAGACTCTTGGTCATGGCGTAAAGGCAGTAGACTAGCCAAGACGCCTTATGTTTAGAAGCTATGCTACTCTTGATCTCGGCAGTGGAAGCAAACTATCCTGTTCTTTATTTACTTCATCACTGTTTTTCCAAAAAAGGGGAAAAAAACTATCAGATGCTTCGACAAAGAGGATAATTATGGATTTAAAATTGCTAAGTAATTATGAGATTAAAATTGCTAAGCTTTGCTAAATCTTCTTTGATCTAAAGTTCTGCTGAATCTAGAGTGGAAGAAAAACAATGTATGCCTTTTTTTTTTTTGCAAAGAAGAACAGTGTTTGTATTGATAAGGTCAGATTATATAGCAACATTGCCTAATAGAAGTACATTAGCTTTGATGAACCTTTTATTTTAGCTGAAACACAAACTGCAAACTTAAATGGTTTTCAAGGAGAACATTTACAAACCCTTTCGAAGGAAAGAAAGCTCAAATTAACAAGAAACTTTCACAAACCATGGCACCTATCAGGCTCTTTGGTCCACATATTACCCAGAAAGTCCAGAGGTTCCCAGAACAGTAGCCGCGATGAAGAAATATGTTAAAAGTTAACCCAATTAAATTGCATTTCATTATCATTGGCAAGTAGCAAGTAGCAAGTAGCGATGAGGTTTCTCAAAGAGCACTTAGGCAACAATCAAGGCCAATACTAGTTTCAAAAAAAGCAGCAATACGGAGAGCTTAAGGCTTAAGGCTTAAATATCCTTTCTGAAGGTTCCTTGCAAATTTTAGTTGTCACAGGGAATCTGGATTAGATAGAGATGGAGAAGAAGGCGTCGAGAACCCAGGTGGCTGTGATGGGTGGCGGTGACCAAACGAGAAGATCTGAGGAAAGCTGCTCTGTATAGAGATCTCAGAAGCACCATCTTCTCCATCTTTGCAAAGTGGGGAAGCACAGAAAAATGGAAAAAAGACACTGCTTTCCTCAGCAATGGAACTCTAAACGACAGGTTGATTTTTTGTTTTAAAAAATGGGTCCAGCACATGGACCACCTGGCTATAATTCTCGGGGTTTGAAGTTTGAATGGACAAAGAAAAGTCCAATTTTCTTTAACCGACTTTATCCGGATCTACAAAATCAAGGAGCTCCGTGTTTTTCTTCCTAAAATTATCTGCTTCTTTCAATTATCTACTGAAAAATCCAGGAGCTTTTCTTCCTTCATGAACTCAAGCGAAGAAGAAATCGCCACAGAGATCCCCGGCGTAATCCGGGTCTACAAAGACGGCAGCGTCCAAAGACTGATCGAAACAGATATCGTCCCGCCAACCACCGATCCCAAGACCGGTGTTTCCTCCAAGGACGTAACTGTAATACCCGAATTTAACGTCTCCGCTCGTCTGTTCCTCCCCAAACTCGCTAACCCCACACAGAAACTACCCCTCCTCGTCTACTTCTACGGTGGCGCCTTCTGTGTCTCGTCACCGTTCACGCGAAAGTACAACAGCTACCTCACCGCACTTGTCGCCGAAGCGAATGTCATCGCGGTTGCAGTTAACTACAGGAAGGCGCCGGAGCACCCAATCCCCACCGCCTATGAAGATTCCCGGGATGCGCTTCAGTGGGTCGTTTCGCACCGTAAAGGTGATGGACCGGAGCCTTGGTTAAACCACCACGCCAATTTTGAACGGGTGTTCATGGGCGGGGAGAGTGCCGGCGCTAACGTCGCTCATAATTTGGCTATTGTCGCCGGATCCCCGGATTTTGGTCTGAACTTGGAGCTCCTTGGAGTTGCTCTGGTGCATCCGTATTTCTGGGGGTCAAGTCCGATGGGGTCGGAGACTTCGAATCCAAGCAGGAAGGCGATTGTGGATCGTCTATGGCCGTTCCTGTGCCCGTCAAATCCGGACAACGATGACCCGCGGGTTAACCCGTTGGCAGAAGATGGGCCGGGCCTGGTGGGACTGGGGTGCCGGAGAGTGTTAGTTTGCGTAGCGCAGAAGGATATTCTTAAGGATAGAGGGTGGGCTTATTACGAGAGTTTGGGCCGGAGCGGGTGGATGGGTGTGGTAGAGATCATGGAAACGGAAGGAGAGGATCATGGGTTTCATTTGTATGATCTGGAAAGCGAGAAGGCCCAAGATTTGATCAGACGGCTCTCGGCCTTTTACAATAGAGACATGCCATTAATATTTTGATTTTATTATGTTAAGGATTAATTCTTCTTCCTTTGTTATTGTTGTTGTTATTATTATTTTTTAAAAATATTTTTCTGTAACAAAAATATCATGAATGTTAGCTTTTTTTTTTTCTTTTTTTTTTTTAATTTACAATTTGGGTGTCTTCCAAATCAACTTTTATATATCTTTAGGTTAATTTTTCTTTAAAAGATCTTAAGAATGTATTCCCACGTTAATCAAATGCATTTAAGAAAATTAGTTTCTT